>JAAAKL020003826.1:0-22220 GCA_010016065.2 Carybdea cf. marsupialis auct. non (Linnaeus, 1758) | reverse complement strand
AAATTTGTGATAACGACTGAATGCTAAAGAAATTAGCACAGTCTGTAAGTGCTGATGATCAAAAGCACTCGATGCCTGTCATTAACTTCACCCAAAGTGTTTTTAAGTATAAAAAGGATAGTACCCTTACTTCTTTGGTAACGTCTGGCATAGCTATTGATCTACGTCATGATGCTTGTATGCTCGATAGGGCGCGGCAATCCCCAACAGAATCCTTGTTGCAAAGTTTGCTCGATCCAGGCAGTAAATACGATTAACATTACACTTTACAATGTGATCGGTTTAAAACTTTTCCGGTATTGAGTCGTTTCTTGCAAATAAGAATTGTCAAGAGCTTTTTTCCACGCTGTAGGGCATTTCTGTGAAGTCCAAGGTTCATCAATGATTTTAATATCCTGACCTAAAAATTGGACATGTTTTCAACATTTCGTTATTTAGTTAACCAGGCAAAGAGGTGAGGCAGACTGCATACCCAGTATCATGGACTTGATTTCAATCGCAATAGTTGCAGACATTGCATAAGGATATAAATTGGTGGCACTAATTTTTGGTTTGAAGGAACTATAACAGGTTTGTTCGTCAAATTCGGGCAAAGATGACTCCTTTTGGGGTTCGCAAGTGAATCTACATTACTTCCAGTACTTCGATATAATTCTGATCATGACCAACGGACGGAAAATGAGGTGGTATATCTGAAGAGTGCCTTGAGCGTAAGAAGCGAATAACATACTGAAAGTCATTTATATTATATGATAACTTAAAGATTTTTAACGAAATCCTCAGCATACTCTTTCACTTCTCAATCAAGAACTTGGATTGTTTAGTAGTCATATGTAATTTCGAAAAGTTAAAAGTGATATTAAGCAAGAGAATGTTAAAATTACAGAGAAGATGGTTAAAGATCAATGTAAAAAAGATACCAAACTGGAAAGCATCTGGATTAAAAGGAGTCCTAGGTTATTAAATAAAGATGATAACCCCTTTACATCATATAATTGCTTTCCTAGTGGACAAAATGGTTCACTAAGGGGTTCCCTGTACCAACCTCGATGACAAAAGGAGAAACGGTACTATCCCAAAAAGGACCAAAGGAAGTGATATATAGTGTCAAATTACAAACCGACTTCATTTTTACCTCGAATGTTGAAATTAATGACAGACATTATTACCATTGAAATTATTATTATTATTATTATTTTTATCAGAACAACTTCCAGTAAACAAAGGAACATCGAAGAAATGATGGAGGTATAAAATATTAGAAGGATCGGTTTATCTATCCGACATTGAGCGAGTCTCGTTTGACAGAATTATCATGTAAGTAAACGGACAGTTTAACTTTTGTAACCTGTACTGAGAGGAAGAAGGATTGTTATTTTGTTGAGTTTCATCGTTGATGATAGTGTCCTAAAAAGAAGTTATTACGTTAAAAAGACTTTTTGTATTCAGTCATTTCTGGTTGTAGTCTTAGAGTAGTTGTGTACATCGAACTTGATCAGCGCTTTCAACATAAAAGACCAATTATTGATAAAGAAGACCATTTTAGCAGATCGTAATAGAAGGCGTAAAAAACACGGCCATGGCATGGGTTGAGTGCAAGAAGGTCTATGATACGTGGTTTACTGAGTGTCTTAAGTTAATACAAGCCTCTAACAATATAACAAATCATCAAAGCAGAATTTACACGTATCAGCGTGTTGATGGAGATTGGGTGTTGTTGCCAATATCAACTGAGGTATCTTTCAAGGAGATCGTTTATCTTCACTACTGTTTTGCAATTTGCATGATCATATTCATAAATGTATTAATGAAGACGGTACAATTTGGGTAATATCTACATTAAGAATTTGCTCATTTTGCATGATTTAAAGTGGTTCGCGAGAATGAAACAAAAATTCACGATCGTATATCAACTGTTCAACTAGTGGGCCAGGATATGGATAAGGCGTTGGATATCGAGAACAGAGGTGTACTTCTTCACAAAAGAGGAAAGATAAAATGACTAACGAAATTGAATTAGCAAATGGAGACATTACTAAAGTAATACGCTGTAAAGCCTGGTTCCCATTGCGGCGTAAGGCTTGTCCCTTGTCCTTGTCCTTGTCGATATCGATGTCTTGGTTGAGCACCTGACTTTGATTGACACCTCTCGGAAGAGACAACTCAACTATAAACAACCAAATGGTTTCATAAGGCTTACATGCGAGAATTTCTGTGAAATGGGTGATGTTGACGACCAGAGTATTGCCTTGATTCGATTGTTATCACTTCAGAGGCAAATGACTGTCCTAAGATACAAAATTCTAATGTGATTAAAACGATCCCGGTTTCACTACTACTTCAGTTTACATGCTCATTCAAACGATCCCCACACGTGCAATCTTCCAAAATAGAATTCCGAGAACAAAGGAACACGACAAGGCTTGCCTTGCAAGAATAAAAACTTTTTCATTCTACTCGACAAGCCTTACACCGCAAGCTGTCAATCAATCCTAGACAAGACAACCGGTTCCCACTTTGTCTTGAAGCAAGACAATGACAACGACAAGTCTTACGCCGCAGTGGGAACCAGGCATAAAGGACAAATGTGCTTTGGTTTATTGGAGAGTGATTTGGTTAAAGAGCATGATATGAAAGAAAGGTTCAGGACAGAGAATCCAAGGAGAACTCAGCCTGTACTAAACCCCGAGACTGAATATTAAAGACTGCATAGTCGAATGAAGATAAAAGCAATAAACACATGAGCTGTGTCGCTTATGAGGAATGGTTGGGTATACTGCGTTGGGGAAAGGATGAACTTCCATAATTGGTGTCCAGCGGTATTGGTTAAAGTACTTTAAAAGTTTCCATATGAGATTAACAGAAGACTTGGGCTTGTGTTTACCGGAGAACTCGCTCCAGAATTAGTTCACAACGGGTAACACATTATGTATGAAGAAAAAGGACAAGTGGGGCTTTGTATTAAACTTTAGACCAATAACATGCCTTTCACTAATGTGGAGATTACGAACAGATGCAATATATGAACATTTGAAAAAAAAGTGCCTCCTATGATAAAAAATGGTCAAAAAAAGTAGAGGGACAAAAGAACAACTGTTAATTGAGGAGATAAAGTAAGGCATGGATTAACTATCGGAAAACCTATGACATGATACAACGTTCATGCATAAAAAACGATGAGAATGTAGCAGTGCGCATGGCATGAGCAGCCACTGAAGCATCGGGGACAAGTTGGTGTAAACTAACTTGGCGATCTGCGCCTTCAACTGCGCCATTTTTCTGCCAGAACTTCCTCCAAAGATCAGGATGAATCTTCTTGTTGGTCTAGCGAATAGCAATTTCTTTGTTACAGCTGTGTCTTCAGCTCAGTATACAGGCCTAATACATAGAATGCATACATACAATCTCACATAGGTGCTGTTTCCACTATCTGTCGAGTGCCTGTAAATGAGCTGGTACTCTCCTTCTTTCCTACTTTACCTCTTCTGTCCACTTCTGTCCCAGAGCTGTTGTTGCCTTTAAAACTTTGAGGAACCTTTCACTTTATCTTTTTGGGAGTACTTTTATCAATTGATATCACCACAACATCTCGTAGATTGTATTCTTCAGGCTGCTCTAGTTCTGGTGGTCCTGGAAGTTGTTGTGCGGTAAAATGATTTGTGGAATGATCTTTCAATTTATCTTCGGATATAATTAACTTGCTACTTGTTCGGAATCTTGAGTACCTCTTTGCCATCGCGAGTTCTTTCTCGACATCGCGTGCCTCAGTTGCCATATAGATGTTAATGGCAAGTTCTTCGTAGTATTCATTAGTCAGTTTCTTTCTTTTTCGCTTAATAGTTCTCGGAGCGTCTTTCTAGTTGTACTGTTTGTATATTTCTGCCATTGCATCATCTGTAATTAGATCTCGTTATCTTTCCAGGGCTTCATTCTTTCACATTTTTGATAGTAGGACATCTCTTTGGGACACATTTTTAACCACTTCAGTGATCCCCTCACTCAGTCGGTCTATGTCACTCCGGTCATGTGAGAACAGATTCTTCACCTTTTTCTCTAACTCTGATCTTAGTATATTCTGTGCAAAACGGACTTTAGTCAATATTTGATCTTTATTTCCATGTCTTCATTCCGTTCGTCTGTTGCTTTAGTAGTTTCTTTAATCAGGTGACACTGATATATCCAACTAACAGCCCGTGATCTGTTTCAAATCATGGTGACAGTTCAGCATATGCCCGACATTTCATAACAAATTCTGACATCCACGAAGCTGTAACAATGTAATTTAGCCGTTTCCATTTCCCTGTTGCTGCACTGCGCCAAATTTCATTGTGTATTCACTAACATCTCAATATTGAATTTATTATCTTCTATGTTATAAGCAACTGGTAAAGAATCTTTCACCAGCACTATTGGTTTTGACTCTATCTGAATTGTTACTCCATAGCAACAGGTCGGAAACATACTTGTGAGCAGTGTGGTCTACGCCAGCGTTACCATACCACAAGGTCAACGAGGAAGTCAGCAAATGGAATTAAGCTATTCCTACGTTAAAATATATTGATTCGAACAGACAAAAGTTTTGGGCCAAATCAAACTAAAGTAGGCTTTCCTATGGGTAAGTCAAAGGGAGATTCAATAGCATTCATGAATCACAGTCATGCTCTTTGTCAGCCAAATCTGCCGCGGTAAGCAAAGTCGTTCCCAGTCCTTGCCCCAACTATGGAGACCCCGTTATACCACTGCTCATAATATGTATCGCAAATTAACAAAATCTGTCCCTTTTTACTTTCGGCCCCTGAAATGTTATTTGCAGATTCTTAAGGGGTGAATGGACAGCAGGGTGTTCACCTCTTAACTACGGAATATCCTATCTCTTTTCATAGTATTCTACAATGCTCTGACAAACATTGGGATATGGTGTCTTCCCACAGGAAGGCTAGTACGAAAGAGGGGAGCCATATTAGGCAGAGGACACAAGAGAAGCGAAAGATGTAAGAGTGATAAGGGAGGCAAGACTATCTCTGACTGTACAAGTACAGCCTTGTACAAATGTGAAGCGATGGTTAAGTATGGAACCCCTAGCTGCTTGATTTTTTCCCTTTTGCTCTCATCAGACACATTCGCATAATAGCGTTCATGATAACACTGAATGGATAAGAACTTGCAAATACGTTCATTAGGTGGTGAACTGACAAGGAAAAAATCCTTAATTGCAAAAAAAATTACTTCCTCCTTGATCTAACTCGTCATAGCCGCCTAAAATATTTTGGGGGCTGGACACCATAAAACACAACACCATAAAACTCGAACGGAATGCGAAACGTGAGCCAACATCCACACACACCCCACATCAAACTACAACCACAAACTTAAAAGCTGGTCCTAATGAATAGCCACATTTCAAGATTGAAAATCACATTAGCGTGTTGTCTACTTCTATAATCTAGGAACCAAATTAATCTATATGCCTGAAACATGTGGATCCACTTTATATGGCATATGGCAAACTCATATGGCATTCCTCAATAAAATAAACAGTGTCTCCTGTCGCCTTGATAACTGCTCTCTTCTTGGATGCTTGCATCTTCGTAGCAGATCTCAGAATCAGCGACAATTTAACGGTTTACTAGACTTCAGAAAATTCTTACAAATTATCAAATTTTTGTTTGCATGCGTAACTCAAACGTATTAAACATACTAATTGCACAATAGCTTTTGGATGTTAAATTCCTCATTAACAGATATCACGCATATCTTACGCCCTTAGGAATATGTTATCAAAACTTACGATCTTCAAGGGTTCGCTCGAAGAGTCTTTGGCTGGCGACCTCCTGCAGAAGAAAACAAACAATGAAGCCTTGATGTACCATGTTTGCCTGGTAATTATTATAATAATTTATATTACAAACACTGGGTAAAAGGGGTTAATATTTCTTGTGCATGGCAGAGGAGGTATATTGTTTGAGGTGACTAAGATCATCGGACTACAGCGAGATGTTGGTTATCGCATTGATGATGGTTTTCTCCATAAAAATATAGATAATACGCCTAATTAACATGAACTATCACTGAAAAATATATAGGGAAACTGGTTCTGAATCCAGTTCAAACCATGCAGTGAAGAAATCAAGTCACTATCCAAGATTTCTTTGTTTGTACTTGTGAAAGCAGTTTGAAAGTGTTGTGATTTGCAAGGATCTGTTCTTGCTTTGGGTACTACCGTGTTTTACTCCTTCGTGTAAATGTTCCTTTTATTTAGACTAAAAGAACAATTCTGCTCTGCTGCTGACTGGGATTATTACTTGTTCCTCACATAGATCTTTCATTAAACAAACTTAAATATGTCGTCTTTACACTGGTTGACATGTATCCCATCTTGTCGAACTTTTCCACAATGTTTGAAAGTCAATTAATGGACAGAATTTCCTTTTGAAGGGTCGTTATTTGTCGTCAATTTGGGAGGTCAACTCATCGTATTAACTATTGCACTGTTGATTGCAGCTGTTAAATCGGCGTTTGTTTTGTTGCGGTTTTTTTTTGGGGGGGGGGAGGTCCTAGGTTAGATTCCCAACTGTGTCGTAAAAAACCATGTTTACCGCGAGAATATGTATCTCATGATTGCTAATGTCTGCCTGAGTACTTGCATATGGAAATGGCACTGGTGAAGGATTGAGTGAAACAACACAACATTTGGTTGCCGGTGGTGGTGAGAATAGGGTAATAGGGAGGGGGGAGCGACGAGGTAGCAACCTAATTTTCTTCAGAGACAGAACAGGTTTTGAAGCCATAGACACTTGTATTTAATCAAAGAGTTTCGTAGTTTGGATGTCAATATCAGAGACAGCTTAGGGGATAAAGGTCCACGGAAATCGGTTATATTGCCTGTATTGAAAAAATGGATGCAAAAATACGTCACAATTTGCTGCCAAGATATTTACAGTTACATTACAACATATATAACAGATTCATAGCAACTGAGTTAAAACGGCAACTGATTTACTCTTATTACCTCTTATATCTCCAAAGCAGGTACATGCCAAGCACTAATATAAACAAAGCCACAGCCGACGCCGACACGATGCCGATGAGCAAATGGTTTTTGCTGCTACCTGTATGTAACAAAAGAGAATACAGTTGTATTTCCTTAGGTAGAAAATCCAGAAAAAGGAATATATATATAAGAAACACGGCATAATGAAACTATGACTCTGTTACCGTGAATCGTCATTGAACAAACCAATCCCATCTGACTGTTGGATTACTTGGGGTTCAGATTGTTCACGATTCCAAGGATTGGCCAGGGGTTCACCCTTTGTCTCCTTTTCGTAAACTAGATTGACTGTAAAATCTAGGCTTTTCCTAGGGCTAACACCCGCAATAAAAGCTTTGAACCAGCCTCAATGTAAATAAAATGAAAACGAAATCAGATTCGGTGAATATTACCTCCCGTGAATGAGGGGAGCCATTAGTGAGAAGGGGACAACTCTGCTTAAATTGGAACGAAACTTTCTCCATCAAAGTGGTAAAAGATAACTATACAGGTTAAGTCTCAAACACTGTGGAGAGGCACATTAATATGATGAGAAATTGTCAGGTGGGCAATATAAAATTATGAAAATTTACCCACGTTTCTTCAATAATTACATAACGTCTTGGAGGTGGTGGCAATAGCAATTTCGTGACGTGCCGTAGCGGTAAACTGAGGATGGCGGCCTAATAACTATAAATCGTGATGAATAGATGTCAATATTTCTAAACAGCGGACCAAATTTCACTATTCTTTAACAACCTACAACAACCCATGACCTGAGCTGTTAGTTTGGCGACCCTGGAGGCGATTTTCATTTTTCAATGTAATGGAGCTTTACGAATGGGGTTTGAGCGGGTGTTTGTCGATGTATAAACGTTTACCGTTACATAAATATTAAATGACCCTTTAATTTATCTAGGAGGTCATAATACATTTATACACTTATACACGTAAAACATACGTCTACCTCATCTGTTCAATCATAAGAATTGCTTTGTGAACATCTTTGAGTGCTGCTTCGAATTAAAGCGTTCGAGCAAGCATAAAAGAATGCAAAATGACTGTATGAAGCTAAACGTAAAAGGCCAGCATGCCAAACCTTATCAAAAGCCTTAGAAATGTCTAGATTCACTAAATCCTAGATTCACTCAGTTACTACGGTGAGAAGATCAGCAGTAGATCTAGAGGAACGAAAACCATACTGTACATGTGAGAAAAGGCCTATCCTCTCAATATAAGCCACCAGTTCCATATTAATCAACCTCTCAAATACCTTGCTGACAACAGGCAGAAGGCTGACGGGCTCATAGTTCTCAGGAAGGGATCTTTCCCCATTATTCTTAAACACAGGAACGCAGTCTTCCAACATGTTGGGAAACAGGAATCTTTCATACAGAGTTTAAAAAGTTTGGGCAAGATCGACGTGATTTCGGGAGCACAATTCTTTAGAAGGACAACAGAAACCATATCTGACTCCGAGCTTTAGCGGAGTCACGATTAGATATCAACATCAGCAACCAGCCCACGAGTAATACAGTCCTTTCTCAGAGAAAACTGTGTGCGAGGTAGAATATTTGGATGCTCCAATCAAGAGGAATCCAAACTGGAATTCTTGGCAAACATTTTATCAAACAGCTGCGTTTTGTCTGAAGAGGATCTTAACACCTCAGGTCCATTGAATGACGGAGGAATAACAGATTTTCCCTTATTCATGACGCTGTTATGCATTCTCCGAAAGTCACGAGATCTAAGCTTCTGGGTAGAAACAGCCTGCCTACTCTGCTCCAAATAAGTTGCTTTTGCCTGTTAAATGGTCCTCTTGAATCTATTGTTGGCTTGTCTGAACAATACTTCAGCTCCCATAGTTCGCACACGCTCATATTGATGAAAGAAGTGATTCCTGTGGTCTATGGCAGCTCAACAAGCCGGAGTAAACCGTAGAGAAGAATGACGTCTCACCAAAAATTGCCTACGTGAAACAATAACATCAATACCTCCCTGCATCCAATTACAGAAGTGAGAGGCCCCTTTGCATGCTCCCTCAGAAAGCAGAGATGACCAAGGAGCATCTCTCAACTAGTCCCGAAAACCATCCCAAAGAGAAAGGTCTTTCGAAGAAGTGAAGCATCCTTCTGAATGGTTGTATTGAAATTTACAGTCACAATAACAACTGCATGGTCTGACCTTCCAAGAGGAGGTAAACAGGATAAGAAGTAAGGAAACGGTCAAGAAGATGAGAATCCTGATCATCTCTGTCAGGAATGCGAATTGGAGATGTTACTGATTGAGTAAGATCTTGGGACAGAGCAATGTTGGAACAGCATTCACCAGCCAAGTCTGTCTCTCGCGAATGTATCAACCAATCGAAATGATGAGCATTGAAGTCACCAAAGACAAAAACATTACCTGAAGAATTTCGTTGAAGCATAGAATCCATGTGGCCGGAGATATCATCTAACATGGCACCATCACTTGAAGAAGGTGAACGACATAAGAAAAAAAGATAAGTGGTCGAATGAATCAAGGCTAGGCGTAAGCAGATGTAGGACTTATATATGTATATATATATATATATATATATATATATATATTTGTCGATATATATCGAATGAAAAAATACACTTCAATTCATAGCTTTCGATATTATCTTCATCCATTATATTTGTCAATAATATATATATATATATGACCTGTTTACGTCTTAATAAAAACTATTTCACGTAAGTCTAAGAGATAATAATGATGGCGATAAGGGCTTGTTAATAATAGAAATGATATCTTGAACGAAAACGAAAACTTGAAGGAAACGGCGAAAAAAGTGGATAATAGAAAGTTGTTTTGGTCCGACAATCCACTTCTTGGGATCAAGTAAAACCCTGTCATGCATGATCCTAAATAAGAAGGGTAGCAGACGCAAATATTGATGGATCTGAACCTGTACCACGTAGCTCCAAGCCAAAATAACGAGGCCAAGTTGACAGTATTCTGACCATTACTCGCCTTTTTCAGTTGACACCTTAAAATGAATATTAGAATGCATACTATCGATGAAGCCACCCCCAGTGACCAGTCTGACTATTGCAGTGTATTTCTTTTGCGGAAACAGGTTCGTAATAATATGCTGGGCGTAGGGTGTCGTTTTAACATCTCGAGATACTTCCTCTATAAACCAGTCGTTCAGTTTTTCTTTGTCAGCATAGCGGACTTCAAACCTTAGCAGTCTGCCTTGCATTGAAACTTGTGACGGCACCTGCCGAAAGAAAATACAGGGGAAAAAATCTCATCATAAATTCCATGCTCGTTGCTGCTGTTTTCGAATAGACTTATCAAATAACAGACTACTCTCTTGTTCCAATAGTTACAGTTGCAACCTAAGCTCTACTCTACTGAAAGCCTCCTTATCACATCAGTTGTCTTAGTAACAAAGAACATTGGCTATACTAAGCAAAGGAATTCGACTGCAGCTAAACTTTGCTAATCTACATTTAGTTATTTCTATTTGACTGCTTCAAGATATTTCCCAACTTTACAAACAGATTTATTGTGGTATGACTCTCGTTGTCCATGATGTACGCAAACCAAAGGAGTTTATGAGCATGACTCCAAATAAAATGAAGAGAGATCCAGAAGTTTAAGGAATAGGTTAATGTGCGAGGTTTTTTTCCAATTTCTTGGAGGATATCAGCTTTGTGTTTCCTAAACAAAATAGGTTTTCTGGTAAAAGAATACTTAAATACACAAAATTATCGATAAGGATACAGAAAGATATCGAGCTACGTGTAAGCAGATCAATGACGTCATTAGCTATAACTTGGTTTTACAGTAAAAGTACTGGGGCGCACATAGGTTAATACAGTTATTTCTTGATCGAATTTTGGTTTCGTTTCGCCTTAGCTGTTTAACTTAGTTTAACTGCAAATAAATTTGTTTCTAGGTTTAACGCGAGTTCATGATACTTCAAAAGTTACTTGCACTGCATCGACTTCAGTCGAAACATTTGCGCCGATCACAACGTTGGTAGAATTGCGACGTAGGCCAACTGGGCGTGCCAGTACAGATACTGTATTTGTTCGCTATTTGTTACAGTATGAAATTTTGAGTTACTGGTGTGCCACGGGATTTGTTTTTATCCACCGATAGAAGAAAGAAGAAAGTGCACTGCCCTTTCCAACACAAAAATCTTTGCACCATTTAACGTCCTTTCATCAATAAAACTGCTTTCAAATACAAATGCCTTTTAGAGTCCCCCAAAAATGACAGCTGCGTGCTTTAAGCCACCTGGAGGGAGATTAAGTCTACGGAAACTTTATTGCCCAACAAACCTTAAATATCGATAGACTTATACTTGGGAGGTAAACAGACTGCAGTTATTATTAACTTCCCTAAAGAGTTTTATACGCGATACATTGTACGGCATCAGTATTTACTAAAAAGATTACTTGATCATTGGAAAAAACCTTTATACTTTAACATACCACAAAAAGCTCGTTTTGAGGGGGCATAGCCATTTGTGCGGCAAATTTAAAAATAAGGGCCATCTGACAACACGAATTGATAACGTCAGCACATACCGTCCACGTGACAATCGCTTGCGCTAGTCCAGATTTGAGAGAAAACGTTTTAACATTTCTGATGACAGGGGGCTGTTTAGGTTCTGAAAAATAAATAAATTACGGAAGTTCATACAAAGTTGATATACAGTGGGAGTTGAGAACTGTCGTCAAACTTTCTCAAATATTTTATCTTAAAAAGAGGGAGTGCATACAGCTACTCACCTCTCACACTGAATAGAAAACATTGATGTATTTCCTCGCTAAAGAAATCCAAACAAGAGAAACGAGGACAGGTTGATATTGATACCAAAAGAAGTATTCAAGAAGACTTAATAATATTTGGTTCGTGTCCAAAATGAAATTGGCTTTAAGTGCATGGAACTTGCATCACTGTAAAAAAATTCAACCTACTTCAAGTATGATTCCATGAAAATGTTAAAATGGCGAGCGTAATGCTATACACCAAGGATTACAACAGTCGATTAGCAAAACTAACAGATAGCAAATGAATACCGCATATTTGCCTAGACAAAGTTAATGAAAGTACAATAAAGCAAGTTTAAATTTAATCGTAACTGCAATACTCGACGTCAAAAATGCCCGTATTTAAATGCATGACACTGCAAAATAAATCAAGATAGAAATTTATTGATATGCTGGCTTCTGAAGAAACCAAAATCTTGTCAATGCTATGCAAATATATTTCATATAACATCATTTCTGCGCTAACAAGACTGTAACATCTGTTTTTCATCCCAAACTGGTATCAGTGCTGGATCCTTTGCATTTCGTTTACACACATTGATCAGGTTATATGTTCCCTAAGCCTGGTATTTTATGATTAGTACACTACTTCTTGTTCCTACTGTCGATGGCTGATATCTCCACCAAAACAGAAAAGCGTAATCAACTAGGTTTTCTTGTACAACATCTGAAACTCCTGTAAGATATATTTTGGAAGATCAATCCTCCTTCATGCCCAAGATAGTACCACTTATTCTCACCAACATTCTTTCAGTAATCCAGCAAGAGGTTATACTTGTTTATATTCAGGTCTAATATATTTCATAGGCGAAAAGAAAATGCAATATTATGGAAACTGTTTATGAAACATGTTGATAGTATGTCTACATTATGTTGCAATGTACATGCGAGGAATCTTCTAAGTAAGTTGATTCAATCATTTCTGTATATGCTCTGATATGAGAAAGCATAAATTTTGCACACATAAGTATATAATATGCATTGTCTTACAAAAGTATTGCTACCAATGACTTCAAATGATGATTTCCCAACTTGAATAAACTGGTAGATCATTGCAATATGAAATTTACTTGCACTGATATTGATTATGTCCATTGCACTTTAGTTAAACATGAAAGGAATTGTGTTGATGAAAGTTTGTAATTTTGCAAGCATTATATTAGTTTTCAGAGGATATGATAAATTCCTCTGAAAAATGCTTCATTAGAGGTGACCAGAGTGATAGATATGACCAGCCATTGGATGATGGATATGACCAGCCATTGGATGATGGATATGACCAGCCATTGGATGATGGATATGACCAGCCATTGGATGATGAATATGACCAGCCATTGGATGATGGATATGACCAGCCATCAGATGCCGGCTTCGCCACTATCTATCATACTACATTTACTGATTGAAGTCACGCATTTCCGCGAAAACACTTTGTGCAACTGCTTTTAAGGGTTTGTTTCAGTTAATCAACCTTACATTACGGTTACACCCGAAATAGTGCACTACAAATTATCTTGTCGGTCTATAGTCACCGCCGAAGTCGCAGAGAAGATATTCACGAACTTATTCTTTGCATCCAAAAGTGGGTGCTTAAATCAGCTACACAAAATTATTCCACTGAAGCTTCTAGCTTACTAAGGTAAGAAAGCAGATAGTTCAAACTCTGAATAATACATGATATCTCGGTTTCAAATTCCAGTCTTACTCCCAATTCATAAATATTTCCACAACATGGTCCACTTAAAATGGTAATATATTATTGTCTAGTCACCTAAATACATGCATCAATTCTTGCCTACGTTAACATATAGGTCTTGCCGAGATGAAAAGTGTGTTTTCACATTGTCATTCATTTACTAATTCTAACTGATATAAATACACCTAGTATGGATCATTATTGCAGACAAAAATTATAAATAAATAGAATATTAAGGAAATATCCTCCACAATACCTTTACATGGTTATTTACATAAACAAATTAGGAAAGCACCTGAAAAATATACAGTTACTAAGTATTAATTAGTTTTAAAGAGAGTTTTGGTTGACGCTATGCGGGTCAAGGCAGGTCGTTGTACCATCAATACAAATATAAATTGTCTGGGTGATTTTGGAGGACGTATTGGATATCAAAGAATGGACAGAAGTTGAACATGTCTTTTATTCCCCTGAAATCGTAAAGCGAAGAGCACATTACCCTACACAGCAACGAGTCTAATCTGGCTGTGTACAACCGCATAAGAAACAAAAGTACATACGAAATGATGTCTATTATATGGTTAATGAGCCCTTGAAAATGACCACTAGCATGGCACAATAACAAAAGAAGTGCAAAAAGATTATTGGGATCAGAGAACGTGATCAAATTCCACTCTCTTTATCTACGATTTCTTTTTCTTATGCCTGAAATTGTTTCTGAGATCCCTTCTTTTTTAGAGTCCATTACTCATAATAATATAATTTAGATCACTCTCGGCATCGAATAATTTCACTCACCCCATCGATTATCCTTCCATAATATTAACCGTTTTAAAAAGCTGCTTCATCTTCGTTTAGATTTTGTTTCTGTCAGTCTCAACGAGTCGGCCTTCTCCCTTTCTAAACTGCTTTTTCATTTCATTACCTACTGTTCTTCAAGTTGAGCCATGTCGAGCAGGCGCTTTACAACATCAAAATCATCTGTTGAATGTCTGAAATTGCGCTAGGAATCCCTCAAAAGCTTCATGTCCCTGTAACCCCCTTCACCAACAGTTGATGTGGTTGTACTATTCATCATTCGTGAACCCTTAAAACACTCCTCGCTATCCGAGAGACGAAGCAATTAATATATGGTTCTGAGCCTTGATGTTTACAATTTTTCTGACCACTCCTGAAATTCAGTTAGATATTAGACACCTGCATAAGGTTACTGACATACAGTAATTACGTAAAGGAATACTGTCAAATAAGATAGGTTGACAAAATAATTAAACGCTTCAGAAATACGTTTTCAAAACCTAATTTTCCACCTTTTCCAACCTCACATGATGGGCACTATATTCTTTTCCAGCAGAATTGGTAGAAAGGCCTGTTTTCCAGCATTTCAACCCTGAATAAGCACTCTGCTACAGCTCTGAAGCTTTTTTAAAATACAATTCTTGACATTTTTTTAAAAAATTTGCCAGCTGCACAATTTTGTAACCGAAAATATAACAAAAATATGTTTTTTCGACTTGTTTATATCAGGAGCTTAGGGACCAAGTAGAAAATTTATTCTTAAACTTGAGCCAAAAAGAGAACATTTTCGCCACTTACACAAAAGCAATACTGGCTGTGTAGTAAATGTTGTTTATAATTTGCCTTTTAGCCTGCCTGGCACACAAAGGCCATTAAAAGAAACATTAAAAGCAGCCATTGTGAAGAGGCTCATCAAAGATAGCTGTTATCTTACAGGGTACAAATTAAAAAGCTCAATTTATTTTACATACCACAAATTTTAAGAAAAATTGTCATATGCAGTTCAGGAGGCAAAGATAACCAATTTGGCTTAAATGAGGGCATACCTCTTACTTGTTGTGCAATTTATAATCGAACGCGGCCCGTGGCATTACGAATAGCCATTTTGTGATCTCTTACCATCAGGCATGGGCCACGACGGTCAAAATTACTTGAGGTATATTTTCTATGCAGGCTACTTCATTACTAATGTCTAGATTGCAGCAACCGTGTGCATGGGGCGTGGTGGCTGCTTGTGATCCTGGTGGTGCAAAGGAGTAAGCTTTGGAACAAGGGAATTCTGCTAAGTAAAGAAAAGTCACAAAAACAAAATCCCAGTTAATTCTGACTACTTACTCCCTTCCTTGGTCTGTGCTTGGACACACCGCGCTATGCTTAAATCATTGGTACGTGAAAACTGGTGTCTCGTCGCTATGCAGATGTTGTAGCTGGTGTATGGATGGATGTCTCTCACATCATATCGGTAAAACCTGTGGTTTTTTGTAATGACCTTGTCCGTTTGAATGTGCTGTAAAAATCGAGTAAGAATTACCAATCAATGACGCGGAGAGCAAGATACACATATGACAAAAAACGTGGCACAAAAACCACGATGAGATGGGAAGCTTAGAGTATCTTGGAATACACGTTTATATTCTCGTGTATGGCGTTACTGAATTTAGTCCACTTAATTTATCAAGTCTAGAAAAAGCAAAAATATGTCACCACTAGGATTCGAACCCGAAACCCAAGCAATCGCAGTGTTTTACGTAACTAATTGAGCTATGGCGACCTGATGATCATATACCTTTCATTTCTCTAGTCATCACATTAGCAACCAATCACCCACCGGTGGCCATCCGCATTCAGCATGTTTGCACAACATGAACGACCGTGGAAAGACTGCCTTCCGGGTAATAAATCTGTCCAGAGCCCATTGGAAAATCTAACTTCCTAATCCTACTGTAATATTTTGTAGCTTTCAAATTCTGTACGGTTCACGTTTGTCTAGTATCACTTCCCACTCGACTTCACTCTTTTCTCAGAAATGCATCTGAATTTGTTGTATTGGAATTTGCAGCAGAATTCAAAACTACAAATGCAGGCATTCAAGACGTTTTGGCTTTTGCGCCATGACAGCAAGACATTGTAGTTTGTCTAATACAAAAGCAGAAACGAGGGCGTACTCAAGCATATCAGTGAAAGGTTCTCTTCGCTCTAAAGCACAAGGCAGAACGGCCAAGCAGCAACATGACTCACATAACGTCACAATTCAGTGACATCTGAGAAAGAATCATTGATATCCTCGATACAGATAGGAGGGATGTCATATCCATAATTGGAGTCTGGGTCGTCACAAACTTTAGGATATTCTCTGAAAGGGCAATGGTCTCGTCTACAGGATGATCCTATCCCCAACTTACAAAGAAACCGACGTTTTGGTTCTATTGGGAACTGATTTTCTAGAGCTTCATATACCACAGAAGCTAAAGCAAGGAGTTCGGGTCCAGTTAGTATAAAAAGTAAATTGGAAAGCTTACTGTTGGCTTTACAACAAACCTCAGTTCAAGGAATCAACGGAAGTCGAGAAATTCTGGAAAATTGAGTCTTATGGTGCCACAGAGGACATCACACCTATGTTAAGGATTGATACTCTACGTTCCCCAAAATGATAATAGGGAGATCGGTATACTTTATGGCCATTATGAAACAGGTTCATTGTGGAAACATGATAGTCCAATTCTACTCGACGAAAATAATCAATCAGCTGCCTTGTTCTCAGCCTTGAGTAATTTTTGAGGAAACACCCTGACCTTTAACAAGAAGTATTCGTATGTGATCGAGTCCCAGAAAACCGGATGTTTGCCCTCAGTAAACTCCCTGATAGTTGCGTGACATGGGGGAATGGGTTAAAAACTTAAATCTTGATGTCATAAATAGATGATTCCTAACAGTGTAACACTTGAAAAGAATATCATTACCAACATATGAGTACCACAAGGAAACCGTTTAATACTGTCACTAGTTTGTACATGTAAAGCATTGAAAGCGATACAAGCCAGTGCAATACCATGCTACCTAGAAGATCATTAATATACCCAATATAGTTCAACACTTCTGATAATAACCAGTCATAAGCCGATGAAATATCGTAGATGACTAACAATGCATAAAAAGAGGCTTTTTTCAGCCGAAGTGTCCTTGTCAGAAGCACGGCGTCAATTTGAAGATGTGATCGTGGATGACGAGCTCCTGTTATTACAAGAATGAAAGGAGTAACCCATAACGGAAGTTGGCGAGATCATGAAACAAATATAGACCGGCATGGATAGTTCCCATCGATTTCAAACATCATACAGAAACGATGCTTGACTACATAGTAATGAGAACTGAATCGCCATAAAGAATACTCTTATAGAAACCTGAAGACAAGAGAATGATTGGCCGTCCTTATGTCACCTTACGGAGAAGAGATGTACCTGGACGTTTGTGATTCCCGAAGAGAAATGACCAGCAGAAACGTTTGGAGAACAAGCTCGGCGTTGCAAGTGAACTTAAGGGATCAACAAAAAACATGGGTATTGCATAGTCATTAAAACCACAAGATTCCAAATACTGCCTCTAACATCATTTACAGAAATTTGGCAAGTTTACGAGACAACCCCTCGCAATAAAACTCTTTCCTAGCACAAAACAAGAGTTCATGGGATATGTAGAAGAAAGATACTTTTACTAAAAGAAGAGACTAAATATCATAATAAGAAAATATAATCCATTCACCAATCCTGATTAGATACCTAACACCATGAATAAGACGAAAGTTAGTTTTTGATCTACATACATACTGCTATCGCCCAAATCTCTGCAAATTAAACTAACTCATATTTCATAAAGCTTTCCCCATGCATACAACAACATGATCTTTAAGAAACTTTTCAACCAGATCACGAGTCTAAGAACATAATCAGTAGCCTGACACACCACCACTGGGTCACGCCTCAGATACCATCAACACTTTGCTGTAGTTTCTCATTTACTCTTTAGTGTGCGTAGAACGCCATACCTATTCTATTGAGTGATATAATCTAAAGAAAACTTAATGTCCTCGCAGCTATTGTTAAACACAAAACTTTCATTACCTGAACTTGTCGTTTCTCTGATAAAACCTTTATATCATATGTGTAGCGCATAGTCCTGCAGTTTGGCTGTATCCAGGAAAGTTTTATTTCTGTCGCAGAAGTATTCGTTACTTCAAAATACCTGACTGGCATTTCCGGAACTGTGAAAGAAGTGGAAATGCCACAAATTATAAACAACTAGCAACATTGCCAAGTATTACATCCAGTACAAAACTGCGTGAAGGAAATCAAAATTCGGGGATGAGTACTTTAATTATCTTCGAGACAAGGAGAATGCATTAGCATCAGCTGCAGGAGGATACACTAGTCCAGTATGTCAATCTGACAATATCGATTAAACAATATCACTCATTCACATTACTAGATTAGAGAATTCGTCATCATCATTATCATCATAATTAAGATAATCATCATGATCACCATGATCATCATCATTATCACCATTGACTTAATAATCAAAGTCATTGTCATCATCGTCGTCATCGTCATCATCATTATCATCATACTCAGTTTACACGGGCATAGATAAAAAAAATCCGCACCTGAACTTATACGAGTCGGCAATTCGTTTACACAGAGTCCATTGGAATAAATAGGATCTGCTATCCGTAACAGTTTGGGAGCGCCTATAAAAGTTGAATAGCATGGACATGATTTCGTGCTAACATTTGGGATTGGATCCAAACTGGTACAGATCCAAAAATTTGGCAAAGGCAAGGGTTAATATAAATATAGTGAATTTGACGTGATCTCTGTTTATAATCAGCTTTAGTTCCAATATTATATATCGGTTGTTTGTAAAAAAGGTTCCATACCAGTGCAGTTCGTATTACAATGCAAGGAAGTTCAAGGAACTGTTTGTTTGGCTGACTCATACACCCCAATAAAAGTGCGTGGGCTGTGCACGGGCCGCGAGAAGGAGAATTCAAGGCACAGAGTACATCATCTTCACCACTTTCATCTAGGCTGACTTAATCCTCTGTGCCATCTCTCTTCCAAAGAATATTACGTTAAATTTTTGTTCAGTTTTAGCCCGTGTGCTAATTTGGCGTCTGAAAAGTATAGAAGATCCTGAGTGAGAGTTTAGGGTATCATTAGGACCATGTGGCATTATTAACCCCAGGTGGGACTCTCACAGTTATATTTTGCACTTCGTAGTAATTGAAAAGAGAGGAAGTGTAAAATTACCATGCAGGACCAGTGTTCTGTTCTATTGAAGATAAACGGTAGTGAAGGAAGCAACCGCGTACGTAAACATCACAATAAACATACAACTGCACTGTTTAACAACTCAAATACTTCAATGTTGAACATTGTCAACTACTTAACATCCTTAATTAAAACATGCATCCAGTTAACTCTCTTTCCTGTTATAGTAATTCTTTACCAAACTCTCCGCTGCAATGCTACATATATTTATTCGCCCTATCAGCGTAATACTTGCCTATGTCCCACTTCAAGGGGTTCCCTCACGAATACATTGTACACAGATTAACAAACTAATATTATTACCCTTCTTAAGGTCAGTATGCACTTGGTCTTCCTCTAAACATTTCCTTAGTCTGATATTTTTGCCAGTTTAAGGACAGAACTCCTAAACTATTACGTTCGAGTGTGGTTTACCCAGGAGTCACATATATTGAGACGTATGTCTGTCAGACAAGAGTGTGATTCCATAAACGGTTATCGGACGATTTGAGAGTTTGAACTCTAGTTAAGAACAGCTTCTAACCCTCCTAGTTCTATGACGGCTTCTGTGGAAAACGGTCCATGACATTAACTTCCTCCACTATGGGGCAAACAAACAATCACTAGTGCAAATATTTACAGTAAAAAAATCTATTAAGCCCCCGGAGGGCTCATTAAATCTTCTAGAGGAGGGCTAAAAAGAGCAGGGCGGGGGTATTTAGAAAAGTCAATAAAAGCAAACTAGAAAGGCGTTTTATTATATTTCTCTCTAGCACACAGAAATATCTCGAGAATTCAAAGTACAAAATTTAGTCTACGATGATATTTTCATCTTGATCAGACTCTAGCGACAGCTAGCAAGCTGGGAACATCTTCAAGACTGATCTCACTGTCTGAAATCGATTCAAAAGCGTCGATATCAGTAACTGCCTGCCCTTTGGGATAGACCGTATTTTTGCACATTATTCAATCATCCTCAGACCCATCGATATTTCCACTCAATGCACACATTTTGAAACTTTTTTAAATGCGTTCTTCTGGTAATGACCTCCATGCCTCAAGTACCCATTCAATAATTTGTTTTCTTGATGGCGCCTTCATATTCCCTTGTGCAGTCAGTTTGATGCTCTTCCTCTGCAAGCCACTTGTCATACCTTTCTCTTAAATGATCCTTCATTGGTTTGTTCCAGCTTACATCAGCGGTCTGAATGAATTTCGTGCAACCCCCTGGGATGATAACTAGGTCAATGCGACCTGCATTGAGTATTGCCCTAATTTCTGGTGTTAAATGACAACGGAATGCAATCAAAGCAAAAAGTCTGCCAGCTTCATAGTTGAATGTGCCAAGAATCTCTTTACAGAACTTCTCTGTCAACTCCTCATTCATTCACCCAGAGGCAGAAGTGCCAACAACGCACTTTAAATGAAATTTTCCATTTAAAGCTTTAGTTTCTCTCTTGGCCCCCTTGAACACAAAAAATGGCTTTTTCTTTGTGCCAGCAGCTGCAGTCAAACAAACTGTAATTTTTTGCTTTTTCATGCCTGGTAGTTTTCCTGTTCACGGAATGAGCCCCACGTTTCTTAACAGTGGTGTTGGACATCACATCACTCCATATTGCTGTTTCACCCATAGCTATAATGTTCTTGAGGTCGTAGTTCATTTACAAACGTAGTTGGCGAACTTTAAGAACGTAGACACAGAGCTTATCGGCCACCTGATTCGCGCATTTCTGAGCCTCTGTTGTTCTGCGTCTGTTGTATTGATAGGCCATTTGCATAATTTTTTGTACCCATCCATCACTGAAGGAAATCGCCTTGCCCCCTGCGTCTACGAGATTCTTCCCTTCTTTCAATTTCTTTGCCTTTGCTTGAATCAATCTGCGAGAAACACGCCATCCATTTCCTCACCAACCTGAAATCAATTCCAGCAAAGTCTCCTCGATTTCACCGTCAGTTACTTTTCTGTCAGCTCCATCTAAACGCAACCGCTTTTCTCCAACTGATGCTGTTGCACGAAGGTCGTTCAATTTCATTTTCTTAGCTGGCTTAGCTTTCTAGATGCTGCTTTGTTCCCATTTTCCTCAGCACAAGTAACTGCTTCCAACTTACGACTGGCTGTGTAACTTCTTAACTTTTCTCCCTTGTGTGATGTTGAGCCTACTTTGAATTCAGCCATATTTTTCGATGTATTCAGACTTTTGATTCAAGAAGTATGATTATTAAGATTAGTTACCACTAGCTTCCAGAGCAATGTATTTAAACACCTTTGACAATTGTTAATTAGTAACTTAAAAAGTCGTCACCGGCTGTTACAGGAACAACCATAGAGCTTACTTTGGATGTGAAAACATTGCTACCCATAAATATCGGGTTTACAGGCTCGTATTTTTGAGTCATAAATATGTAACGGATGTTTTAACACAGCACGTTGTTTGAATGGTCTTAGTTCATAATATCAAAGCAGCTAATTTTTTTTTTTTTTTTTATTTTTTTTAATGGGCGTAGTACCATACAAGGTTAACAAAAGCCACTAATTGTATGGACTAGAATAGAGGTAAATAATATAGATACTG
>JAAAKL020003825.1:0-22220 GCA_010016065.2 Carybdea cf. marsupialis auct. non (Linnaeus, 1758) | reverse complement strand
TTATTGCCTCTGAAATGTAGATGAACCTACAAATTCATCCGATAAGTCTATGAATTCCATGGTTACCCCAAACCCTATAAAACAGCAAATACAATGAAGTCCGAATACGAAATATTTCAGATTATAAATCTAATTGCTCCTACTTTAAACACTTTATCGTAGCCTAAATTGGATCACTAGCATCAAATTGGGTATAATATGAAATTTATTAATTGTGAAGTTATTAAATTTCTTTAGTCTAAGTCAGGGGTTTTCAACCTGGGGGTCGCGTTCCCAAGCTGGGGACATCGAAAATTTTTTGGGGGATTCGATCATTATTTAATCGCAAAAAATGTTGATAATTTAGCTATAGACGTTGGTTTTTTTTCAACACAATTACTGATTTAGAATTGAATATAATATGTATACAATAGAATAGAATAAAGAATGAAGATAGTTTAATTGAATATTATATATTCTACTCAACAGTTATGATAAGTCATTATTTGAAATGAAATGGGGGACCAAACTTTTCATTAACCAAAAAATGGGGACATTGCTGGAAAAGGTTGAAAGCCTCTGCTCTAAGTGAATTAAGAGCTTTAATTGATAAAATTTAACCTGCATATTCTTGCCCCCCTGACTTTGTGATCGCCCCCCCCATCTTTACGACCCTGGCGACGGGCCTGAGTCGACCCTAGGTACTTGAATTCTTCCACCTCTGTTACTTCTCTTCCTTGCATATGCAGTACATTCAAATATCTCTTCTTGTTTACACGCACATACTCTTGCATCTGCTTACTTCATTCCCCTCCTCTCCAAGGCAAATCGCCATCTTTTCAGACTTTGTTCTACGTCTTCTTTGATCTCTCCGCAGATCACTGTGTCATCTGCAAACATAATATCCACGGAAATCCTTGCCTGACCTAGTCAGTTAGCCGGCATTGCAAACAAGAAAGGAGCCGATCCTTGGTGCAACCCAACCTTTACCTCAAACCACTCAGACATGCCTACTGCACACCGTACTGCTGTCTGGTTGTCCTCATACAGATCTTGCACTACTTTTACATACTCTTTATTCACTTTTGACTTCCTCATACAATACTAAAATTCCTCTCCTGGGACACCGTCATAAGCTTTCTTCAAGTCTATAATTACAAAATGCAGCTCCTTCTGTCCCTCTCTAAATTTCTTCATCGCTGTTCTCACTTCAAACATTCCACTGTTTCTACTGTTGTTTACAAATATCAGAGACAAGTATAAAGAAGTGTCAAAAGACGTGATTGAAAATTCCATGCCACAAAGAACTTGGAGGGGCATCACAGAAGGGAAAGGAGCTACAATAGTTATTTCATTCTCATTTAAACAGATAACTAGCAAGAATTCTGGTTTAGGCTTGCCAGAGCCGAATACAAATTCATCAAAATGTTTACTCAATTCTATGGGTGCTGGATACGAGGGGTAGGAGTATTTTTAATAAATTTCTTCAAATGGAGGCTCGTAATAGAATGACATATGCGGAATCAAAAGACTGTGTTGTAAATTGTAGGTGGTTAGCAAATAGGAAGTTATTATTTATCAGTTGCTAACATAGGAATTGTCCATAAAGGGAGGAAGGAGTTTAGTGTCCATAAATAGAGGCAATAAAAACTGTACAAATTTAAGAACAACGCATATGGAATAATATCCCTGATAAATATCTTACAACCCGATACCCAAGATATGAACATGTTTTATACCTAAGATATGAACATGTTTTATACCTGAGATATGAAGATGTTTTATACCTGAGATATGAAGATGTTTTATACCCAAGATATGAAGATGTTTTATACCCAAGATACGAATATGTTTTATACCACACCTGCGGACAGATGTTTATGTTTGTGGGCCAATAATGGTGTACTGGTGGAATTCGAAAAAAGAGCTGTGAAATAGTAAGGGATGTATCGAAAATTTCTCCAAATCAAAAAAAGCAGAGGATGGAAAAACAAGAAATAGGTCAATAAGAAAATCAGCATCTAAGATATTCAAACCATTAGCTAAAATATGAAGAGACAAGGAATTTAAAATCATCAAAGTTTTCTAGACGGGAGAGTGTAGAGGCAAATTTAACAACTGACAAGCCAGAATTACAAGATGCTTTTCTCTGCTCTGTCCCTTTAACCCGAACAAAATTACTACATTTACACGAGGACTGTATACCCGTATGCTTCTTGCCAAAATTTCTAGCAGTTTCTAGCATCTCTAGTCAATGAAACTTATAGCATGTAACATATTGACGTATGGACCAGGCCTATGAGGGGATTTACTGCAAAATCGAGCAAGTTGGACACTTCACCTTCAAACCACGTCATAATGACAAGATTCATGATGCCAAACCACCAATTTTTAAGGTCGGATTTGGACGAATTAAGAGGTCAACTCTCCGGAGAAGTGGGGGGAATGTCCCCCAGTCCTCGCCGAGGACACGCCACTGGGTGATGCTAGCTGCCGCTGATGCAGTTAACGCAATGCCGTCAGAGATTATGTTTCATAATCTCCGATGCCTCAGAGGAGAAGAGACAGAAAGGAATGTCAACTTATCACCCTTCTTGGCAAATCAGTGCAAATCTCGAGAAACGGAATAACACACCACTTTAGCGGTAGAGAGGCAGTGGCAGTTCGTCGATCATCCCAACACCTCATTCTTTCATCGTTTCTGCATAGGAAAAACGTGATAGGTAAACAAGTGTTCTTATTGGTTGATTGTTTGCTATTCAAAAGGTAGTGAATGCCAGCCTTTGTCAATATGGGCAGACTCAGCGGGGAAGCAGAAGTGATGGAGAGTGGAAGGGAGAAAGATATATTACTACCAACAAAGGTAATCTGTAATAGTGAACCATTTTCTTATTGATTTGTTTGAGTCTAGACTACTGGTAGTGAGTACGCTTGCATGTCGATCATTTAAAACTTTGGGGTTGTTTTATTTTGCTGAATGATATCAGTAGGTGAAGTCGAGCAGTGAAGCTTTCAATGGCCATCGATGTTAATGTAGACTGGAAATTCATCTCGAAAGCAAGGGTTTGCATACCTGGCGGATTTTCCAACGAGGGAGCCAATAAATATATATATGCATGTGGGAAATAACCTCATATTTTAGCGTTCGTGCTTTCTTGGTTAGGGACTAGATATCCGTGTGTCATGACGGGGGTGAATGTCATGAATTGCTATGCATGAATAAGTTAGGCTTGTTTCTCATACTCCTTGTCACATTTTTTGCATGCAGATGAATGTCGTGACAACATCGTTATAATGCGATCAATGGAAGTTGCTTTATGCGTTACAATGGTCAATAATTCCTGTTTAGTATATAGCTGGATCAAAATGAAATCGGATACTCCAAATGTTAGGAATTCTGTAGGCTTAAAATGCGCTAACCTCAACAGCTGGCACATGTGTGAGTTAAAGCAGCTCCTAATACGTTTTGAAATGCCGGATACAATTACATTTATCAGCAATCTTTAGAATCATCAGCTCATTGATCTGATCAAAATGATATGAAGCAATCATAATCAGTTTTGTAGCTAGTTATGAGAATGTGTTGCACCTTATTTTGTTGCTCATGTCCTGTAACTACGTAGATAACCAGTGGTAATTACCCTGTGAAGTGACTGAGCAATAACTCATAATCCAAAACCAAACGAGCTGCTTAGAAGTAAACGTTTAGATGCAAAGTGTATGTAATATAGGCACTGTTTAGTCTATAACTTACTATTCTGGCGTGCTCAAGTATCCACAACTAGTCCATTTCTGCTTGAAGATGGTTGTATTACGTTGGAAGTGCACTGTCAACATAATCATGTTCAGGTCTCTCAGGACTTATATTGATATCAGGGAAATGTTTCCAAAGTACAATATCAGCGTATTTCCTTGCCTTTAGCACTGATAAATGTTTAGAAATTTGACAGGCATTTATATTTGATAAAATATTATGCTTAAGAGAAAACTCCTGCGTCAGAAGCAAAAGACTGATGAAGGGGTTGAGTTTGTACAATGGAAGGAGTTAAGCTGTTTTAAGGTTTCTTCACTGAATTTTTTAAGGTAAAGCCAGCACTTTCCTGGGCGAAAGAATATGCATATCAAGGTTAGAAATACTAAATTAGAGGATCTAAGATTGATTGCTACAACAGGACAAAGTTTAAGACACTCAAAAGCTCTGTCATTTGAACATCAGTTGTAAATATCACAGTTTCAAAGGTAGGTAGTAACTATAATTTGGAGCTCTCGAATACCCGTATTTTTTGTAGTGCCACCACACATCTCTGTAAAACTTTGTAAATGTTGTTCTTAAAAAGTTGATGCTATTTTATTCCCCTTTTTTTAATGCTTCCAAGTGAACAAGTCCTTGATTGTAGAACTCATGTGATTTCAATACTTTGCAACTTGGTAGAAAACACAATTGAGATGCAGTTTCCTTAAAACAGTCTTACGGGAGCCCTGTTCTTTGCTGAAGACAATTCTGTAAATCGTTTCTAGACATAGGGATTTTCCATATTTGTAACCAGTGATAGCAAGGCACTGGTTCATACCACTTAAGCAGTGCATGGGGTTTAAAGGGTTAAACGTTGATAAGTAGTTCTCATCATATATATGCATATAATAAGCAAATAGAAATATTTATATTGACCTGTACAAGGAGCTCACAAGTTCTTGTTTCTTAGGTCCATTCCTGCCGTAAATCCACCCTTTTGAA
This sequence comes from Carybdea cf. marsupialis auct. non (Linnaeus, 1758), assembly GCA_010016065.2. Classification (NCBI taxonomy): domain Eukaryota; kingdom Metazoa; phylum Cnidaria; class Cubozoa; order Carybdeida; family Carybdeidae; genus Carybdea; species Carybdea cf. marsupialis auct. non (Linnaeus, 1758). Next base: position 17,506 of record JAAAKL020003825.1, on the reverse strand, counting down.
TTGCAGCAAGATGAAAGCCTGCCAAGAAAGTAAGGCAGATTTATATTTTGTGATAAATATCAGAACAGATTTGTTTATAATCTCATAAATTCTAGTACCACACAGAACCAAAGACAGAACACCATTTTCTAAAATAGGTTTGAAAAGCTTGAAAAGCCCTTAATAGTTAATGTATTCCATATAATGTATATTCATATCATACAGATTAAATTCTTAATGTGATGAAAGTGCAACCAATATATTGGGCTGTACCTCATGGGAGAGAAGAATAAATTTACTCTAGGGATATGCTACCAATATTGCATGGATTTGAGAGGGGGGCTCACAAAAGAGGGTATAGAATGAGTTCAAAGATCCATGAGGATTTGGGTGTTGGGACTCAAGCTTTGAAAAACTCCCCCTATTTTCTTGAAATAACCAACTTTTCTGTTAATAAGGGGGTTTAGATTCAGCACAAGTACAAGTATGAGTTTAAGTTTCAGGCTACACATATCTTCTGAATGCTCTCATCATATGTAGCAACATTTGGACAAAGTTTTGGGCACAATGAGTTTCTTTGTCAGTTTCATCACTCTGAAACAGTGTCCAAACAGCTATATTGATGAGACATTGGGGACAAAATGAAAAGCTTCTCTGTGGCAATTGAAGCAAATCTAAAAATGTTGCATGAGGCAAAATAGGGTATAATTGTAAGTGATGACTTGTGCATGCACCAGTTGGCATTTGGCTCTTGAAGCACATGTATGTAAACTTCCAATTTCAGTAACTTGTTATGTAGTGATTCCTCCATGCTTTCCTGTTTGCATCACAGTTAGTAAGTGAACATGCATGTGGGTCATCACATACACACTTTCCCCAAGAGCATTGATGTTGATCCTCATCCTCAATTGCTTGGCAGCTGTGTAGATTATGTCACTCATGGTGTACAACTTGCTGAACGTTTTGTAGTCTGCTTTTGGCTTTTCAATGCAGACAGCAGCTCTTATAGCTCTTTTATAACTCTAACATAAACCTCTCTGCCACTTTGTTTCTTTAATGCCTTAAAAGCCTTCCACTATTTAAGGATATTTTAGTTGACACTGTCATTCCACCACGAATTCTCTTCCCTACACTACTTCCACATACATATACTAAACACACTCTCAGTAGCACAAAGAAGGACAGTCCTTGACATTGTTCATACATATATCCTGCATCTCTAACTTATGCTCAGGCTGGAACCTTGGGTCCCTCAATTTCAAAGTTTTTAGCCTTGGTATGAACATGTGTTTCACTATTTTAGGTCAGGTTTCAAGAAGGCCTCCTCTGATTTTATCTTTGCATCATTGATGTATTTTAAATAGTGCTTCATCATCAGGTTAAAGTCCACCTGGGCCCTTGCTTCCTCAGATACATTGGTGAGGAGGGTAGCACATATTGGTATTCTAGCTACTACACTTAGTTGGTAATAGAACATGTCTTTTTCAGTGTCACAGAGCCCCACTGGAGGGGCATGAACTGTCTAGAGGGTCCAGACAGTACTTCCTATGTTAAACTTAAAGCCCATTACTCTGCCCTAGCTTCTGTGCTTTAGTATGCAAGTTCCTTGATTTCAGTTCCAGAAGGCAAGGGCTGGTTTCCCTGATGGGCCATTGTTTATGTCAGGAGGTGCATTATGTCTCACAGTGCTATATGCTCCAGTAAGACCCATGTACATGGTTACAGTGTCAGCCCAGGGCTTTTGAGGAGAGTGGATAGTGTAAGAACGACAATATCATCATCATCACCCAGGTAACGTTGAATACTAATTCAAACCATTTTTTGCCAATAGGAAGCAAATACCTGTGCCTGGTTTCTCCGTTCTCTCTTACTTTAGATGAGCAGCTAAGTGCACAGGAGAGGACCTAAATTGAGTTTCTTATTTGGTCACTTGAAAAGGTGCTCACCTAAATCTATCAAAAAACGTTTTAGACCTGGGAAAGGTTAATACAACCAAAAGCTCCTGGTTGGCATCAGGGCATTTAATTTGAATATTTATACAACTTACACAAGAAGAAAGTGTTTGTGTATATATACTATCATTTATGTTTGATGTAGGGTGGTCTGATGTAAAGAAAGTTATTGCATATTGGGGAGACAAGGGTGTTATCACGTATGTTTAGAAAAGAAGCTGACAATTCTGAAAGAGGCTAAAGATATTCTTAATAGATGAGCAGAGCTAGTGTTGAATTGCCAGCACAGGAATAGGGTGTTCATTTTGGGAAAAAAGAGATGAGAAGGAGTTACTTTCTTACTGCATGGTTTAATGTCTTCTTTTCCTAGTAAGTGCTGTTGGACGTCTCTCTGTCTCTTCAGTGGAGATTTGATGGCTCTTCTCCAGGCAATACACTCAGCTGATAGTTCTTCCTTTATCTTCAAAGAAACTATCCATCTGAATGTTGTCCAGCCAGCGCTTTATTGGCTGCCCACAGGATTTCCCTTCTACTTCCAAAGATAGTATTCTGCAAGGCCATGACTCTGGGTCCATTCTTTTAATATGACCATCTCAGTCATTAGGACATCTTCCAGGGGTGGGATTCCGTTTTCAGAGGTATACCTTTGTTTGCCAGAATGGGAAGAAGCTCTCTGAACTTTATCATATGCAGCAATTTTTTATTGTGTTGCAAGATTGAATTACTGTAAAACATAAGTCACAGTAAGTCTGGTTGTACTTTCTGTAGTATATCCAATATCCTAAATAGCTCTTAATGTTGACATGTATTGGCCACTGTTCTAATCTCTGTGAAACCTGTTGAATAAAAGTATATATCTGTATGCTTTCTTTTCATCATTACATCTTATATATACACTTACAAGTATTGATACTATCCTTGTTTTGCTCCAAACAAATTGGCTGTCACATCCAAAGCCCAGCAATCACATTTATAGTAATAAACAACTCAGTAAATACACATTTTCCTTAACACATCGATGTTATCATCATCATATATACACATAAACGACAACATTGTAGCCGTTGCTTTTACAGGCTTTCGGATATTTATCCTTCCTCAGGCTCAGAGTCCATCAACTTTACTCTGGCCTTTAAAACGAAATGAATCCACAAAACTGTTTTCAATAAGAACTTTCAGAAACTACATGGTACGCTTTACAAAACTGTGAGAATTTACAATCCAGTATCTATGAACATCTGGGAATGCGTCCATTGTTCTGTTAAAAAGGGTTCACTTGATCGTTTCTCTGGAAGGATTCCGACTCCACCCGTCCAGTCCTCGCTATGGAATTGAGGCTAGCATCAACAAGGGATGCCCCTTGTTGGCTACACTTAAATAGGGAGGTGAACTCAGAACCAATCCTGAAGCGCTCAACCTCAAATGCAGGTAGCGGAACTTCTCCTTTGTTCAAACCATCCGGTACAAAAACGTTTTATTTGTACTGACAAAATGATTCCTTCACTCTTAATCCTATCTTGTTTTCCTCATAGTCAATGTATGGAAAATGGCACTGATGAAGCTAATATGGAAACGAAAAATATTAGTTTGCTGCTGGTGGTGAGAATTGTCGACTTGACTATTGCACTATTAGTGCAGTGGTAAAGTCGGTGTTTTCGGTGTGGGAGGTCCTGGGTTCAATCCACGCCGGTATGCATTTCACTTATAAACATATATTGGCCTACTCTTTTATATACACATGTTTATATACAGAAAAAAAGTGGACTGACATTTAATCCACTTCAAAGTCGAACATATAAACCAAGAAAGCAAACTTCTAGTACCATTTCGCATTTTGCTTGATCATATTCCAGGCTTTACAATTTTCCTCATCATTTGTACATCGGCAAAGTAAATTTAGTAATGTAATTCGTAACAACTTCTTGCTATGTATATCGTAAGATGAGAAGTGCCCTTGTCATGTTTAAACTGGACATGGGGGTAACCTTCAATAATCCAATTTTATATGTACGAATCCTGGTCTGGAATTAGCTGAAAGTAAAGACTTCCATAAATTTACAATTACAGGCTACCAGAAGCCAGAAAATTGTAGAAAAATACTAGGGTGTTACAATATTTGACTTTTTAAAAGTTTTACAGTCCCTTTAAATCATAGAAAAATGGTCCTCGATTTTAGATGCAAGAAAACCAGGAAAACTGATGGTGAAAGTTGTGAATCACTTCATTCAGAGTAAGCTTAAATGTTTTACTACATGCTTAACTGTAGGACAATGAAGTAGTAAGTAGTTTCATACAGTTTTTGAATGAAAATAAACTGATCCGAAGATTTTCACAGCCAAGTCTATGTAAACTGGAAATCACTGATCTTGGTATGCAATGGACGAAAGGGGCAAATTCAAATGATGTGTTAGTTTAACTATTACTAGTCGAGTAAAAAATTTTCAATTGCCTTACAAATTCCATTTTATGAAGTTGACTAAATAGGTCGAGTCGATAACCGAACCTTGCCACGAAACGAACTGACTAACAAAAATCCTAGGCGCTATCCTCACTTGCACGTGGCTAGGACATTGCAACATACATGATCTGGAAAACATTTGTATACAAATACAAATGAACCTTTCAAATCAAGCGGTAAATCTCAGAAGGAGATAACCATGTTAATAACAACAAAGCTTAGCTCCGATTGGCTATTGATATGAAACACCAACACAGAGTTACTTGCCCAAGGTGAGAACGCTGTGGTGCGAACGAAATCGCAACTATAACTTGAAAATACGACAACTGAATACTATCAAGATAAGTATCAAGGTGAGTTTAAGACTCGGGTATAACAACATGATTGTAATCCTGCTATTTAGCAGGCCTGAAGAAAACGTAACAACTTACTCCTAGTGAGACTACGATACAGCGTCGATTAAATTGAATCAAATTTGAATACGTTTATCAAGTGGTACTTCTAGTGAACTGTAATTGATTCTAAAGTCGTAATTATCATGGAGAAAAAGGAACAAACATCGATTTCAAATATCCTTCTGTCCAGGAACTCCTTTTATTTAGTATTTTATTTGAAACAAAATTAGGGTGGTTACTATTTGAATTCGTCAATTATTTAATCAATTTATCAATTCTTTGCACTGTTCGTTACGTGCGGAGGTGTGTTTGGAACGTAAGAAGTGCTTTAAGAATTTACTAAATTTGCTGATTTCATATTGTGTTTTTTTAAGAACTTTACTGACATGACCTTACTATCACGCAGTCTGGAATGTACGTGGATTGTTATCAATGTGAATCAGATTTGAAAGGCAAAAGTATACAATCTTTAAAGAGATTCTTCGTTTTCAGCGGCAATTTTAACCGAGTGGTGGTGTTGCAAACATTCGAGGAATTTTAGTTACTAAGTTGTATTGAGATGATATTCATCGATACGGTTTCAATTGCTGCATTCTCATTTGATTAAAGGAATTTAATATCATTTAAGCCATGTAAAAGGGATGTTCACCCGTCTATGAACGATTGCTTCACAGAAGGATCTCGCCAATATACCCCGCAGAAACTCACGATCAGGCCTACGAGGGGGCGGTACTGATGTGTAAATTAGAAGTAACTTGTCTGTTGATAAAATTGCTGCGAAGGAATTTCAATCTTTCGAATATTCCAAGTGGAGCATCAAATCTACTGGTCAGAAAAGTCGATCGATGTTGGTGTTTTTCGACAGGACCTTACAAACTAATATTTTCTAAAAGTGTGCTGTCGATGGGGCTAAACGAACTACTTAATACGGTCAAACGTTTTCATCACTGTTTGACAAGCATGCACGATTCATTTTCAAAACGATCTTTTGTTCCTTGGTTTAATAATGAGGTTAAGTCTGCAAAGAAACGTAGAATAGCTGAATGTAAATGGAGACAGACTAAGGTTCACAGCGATTATCTGCAACTTAAAGCGAAAAAAGCAAATTTTATGATGAGCTCCTCTCGGAAAGACTACTGAAAAGCCTCATCCAAAAAAATGGCAACAGTAAACGTAACTTCCATGACTATATCAGCTTGTCTGGAGTTTCCAGACTATCCCAATTGCACAGCACTTGCTAATGATAGAGAACATTTCTTCGTACGAACAGTTAAACGTATACGCTCAAAACTGTCACTGGCCTGCCATCAACCATTTCACCGCGGTTGGCTACCTCTGTTTGCCTAGATTCAGTCAGTATCTTAAGCCAGGAGGACGTGAAGATAGTCATTGCCCAGTCACTGAATTTGACCAGCTTCTTAGACTAATGCCAACCCCTTTTTTTCTTAAATGCATACATGTCATCCTGCATGAATATACTAGAATGCTATATCTTCCGCTGAAACCTGGTTATCTCCCCGACGCCTTGAAGACATCTGAATAACACCCAATACCCTAAAAAGCTTTCACTGATGAACTCTTCGTGTACAAATTGAAGTATGTGAGGATATGAATGTGAACAAATAACCTGTGCTCCCTGACGGCATATTTCATCCAAACCAGGTCCTCAAGTTGAGCAAAATGCACGCAAAGATGCTATGCAGTGACATCAGCAACTAAACGATGAGAAAAACAGAGCTAATTCGCGTACGTAGGTTAAAGGCAGCAGCTGGTCAAAAAAGAACACTGAGAGTGGGTGGCTGCATCATTACGCCCTTGACTGAAGTGAGGAATAATGGATGTTCGTTTGATTTCAAAATGAAATAAGACTCTAATATTAACAAGTGCTGTAAAACAGCCTTTTCCATCTGGTTAAAATGAGGTGTATGAGAAGAGTTCTTAATTTTGAAGCCGTGCACAGTTGATTACAAGTCGTTTAGACTATTGCAATAGCATTTTTATGGGCTGTCAGTCAGTCTTAGCAAGCTACAGAAAGTACAGAGTGCTGCAACCAGAGTTTTTTGTAAAGTCAGTCACTTCGACCACATCTCCCATCTTATATCAACTGTGGTGGCTTCTTGTCAAACAGAGGACTGTTTTCAAAATCTTTCTGCTTACTTGTAATGCCATGAACAGACGTATCCCGCAAGAAATTTCCAGGGTCATAGAGATCAGGACCCCCAAGAGATGCAAGTTGAGATAAAGGTGCAAGACTTTTAATGCATTAGGCATTGTTCCTTTTCTGTAGCTGCACCAACATTATGGAACCTTATCAGCAGAAGAACGAAACGCTTCCAGCATTTTAACTTTTAAGAAATTACAAATGACTCATCTTTTCTGTGTAGTATTTGGTTAATCTTACTCCACACGCGTAAAAACTTTTAATTAAATTTAATTAGACATTGTAACACTAGGTCGCGAGTTTAGTGTTACTGTTAATTTTATAATGCACGTGCAGACAATTTTATCATTAGAGTTCAGCATTTTAAGGTGCGCGTGTGAGCATCTCCCTGTGGAACTTGCGGAGTATTGTTGCAAGTGTTAAATGTTTCAGATCCTACAAAGAACTATACACTTGCTTTGTCAAATGCCAAGTTTCATTCCCAAATGGTCCTGTGCACAGTAACTTTTACTCTCAACACCTAGCCTTGGTAGCATCTAGTTAGGTTATAATCATATGTGAGGCAGTGGCGGGTATGCGGAAATCTGAAGCTATGGAGGGTATGCGGAAATCTGAAGCTGTGGAGGGTATGCGGAAATCTGAAGCTGTGGAGGGTATGCGGAAATCTGAGGCTGTGGAGGGTATGCGGAAATCTGAGGCTGTGGAGGGTATGCGGAAATCTGAGACTGTGGAGGGTATGCGGAAATCTGAGACTGTGGAGGGTATGCGGAAATCTGAAGCTGTGGAAGGTATGCGGAAATCTGAGGCTGTGGAAGGTATGCGGAAATCTGAGGCTGTGGAAGGTATGCGGAAATCTGAGACTGTGGAGGGTATGCGGAAATCTGAGACTGTGGAGGGTATGCGGAAATCTCTGTCTGTATAATGAAGTCACCCGAATGTAGGAAGTTTGTTATTCCGAGAAATAACTGTTTCATAATACCTGAGACGGAATCTTTGATATGTATAGTATAATGTGGAGGCACGGATGTGACCTGGAATAGCATGATCTGAACACAGTACACAAACAGTGATAAATTGCACTTTAATTCTTACCTTTAAGTTCAAGTCCATCCACTGGTATACATGCAGGAGCATACTAATGACGCTATCAAATGACTACCATGTGCCTTCAGGTTCCCTTCATCGTGCTATGTATGTGGCGTGCTTCTCATGTTTTCACGAAGGACAGATAACAAGGATGACCATTTTACGAAAGATTTAAGGCAGATTTTAAGACAGACGATGAAACACGAACTGAAGAGTATCTGACCTGGTAAGTTCTGTATCAAAGCTGCGCAACATACAGCTTGAGTTGCTTGAGCTGGCTATATATCAAAACACTGCCAAAAAGTTTGGTTTAAGGAGCTCATTACCACCAAATTTAAACTGACCCTAATTGCCTCCCAAAAATCTCCTTTATACTTAGAATCTTTTAATGTCCTTTCAATATGCCATAAAAAATTGATTTCTTTCGACAGCCATGGTCAACACACTGGCTCTGCCTTCCACCATCTTTAGTCGTCTTGCTGTAACCTGATTAATTGCAGGGATTAGACCAAGAAGGATATAGTTAGGAAAGTCGCTATAGGAGCAATCCCAACGATGCATATAGTTATGGTTGGAGAGTATCATTATTGCTATCATTCGCAGTGGGACCGCTGTTAAGGGAACGGGAGCAAATGATTTTTTAATGTTATCGGTATCTATGTCTCTATTAGATGCCTGTGGGTAGAGGAGGAAAACTTTACATTACCTGGGTTATCGAGGAGCCGGACGGACCAAGAATGTTAGTGTTTCATAAAATATTTTTATGAAAAGGTGAGAAAAACTAACAGAAATTTTTTATCAAAGTACCAACAGAGGTGTACTGTTATCTAGAAACAAATTCTCTACTATGGATTATTGGCCGTATGGTGATATTTGTCAAAAATTGTATTATTTAGGTGAAGCGCATTTTTGAGCCCCTTAATTCTAAACTAGGACTTTGATGTAGTCAAGGATACGTCTTCAGGTAGCTTACATCAAGAAGACGTCCATTGATGAAAGGCTGTTGTAAGTCATTTTAGCATGATACTGGACTCATGAAAGATTAAGTTTCATTTTTGCACATAGAAAATCACTTTGTTGGAGGCCAATACCTCAAAATCTAGATACTCTAAGCATCGTCTGATGACAGACTCTGATCGACATAGTTTACGTTAGCCAGGGCAATAAATTTCTGGGAGATACCGTATTCCATTTTAGAGATAGTGGTGTCCAAAGTTGGTTCAAAGGAACATACACAATACACAACTGTCCAAACGTTTCTAGAGGTCTGTCTTACTTTAAATTGGTCGCAGCGTAGGAACTCTTTGGAATTTTGAGAAAAATATTTAGTATATGTTCAAGTGTAGAGGTGACAGCACACATGTTCTGCCATGTCTGAGTTGGTCACCTGGGGAGATTGCAAGAATGCCATAAACGTAATGTAGATGACACTTGCGTTATATTTACATCAAGTGAGACATGCATAAGTCCAAAAGTTACGGGCCACCGTAACTTGTTTTGTGATTGATATACAATCTGTTTTACTTTTAAGACATGTTTGGAATTTTATTGCTTGTAGACGAAAGGCATAGAGGACATCTTAGAGGAGATCGGATCTCCTGGATGGTACCATGTTCTTCTCTGTATCATTTTATTTTCTGTAAATGGATTTGTTGCCTCACAGCATGTGGCACTGACAACAGCGTATGGGATCACACCTGAGCACAAGTAAGATGTTTTTTAATTGTTCATTTATGATGTGATTTTGTACTAATACTTGAAGCAAGCATAGATAATATAGGTCACAACAAGATGATCCAGATAAGTGCCAGAAATGATATGTTTTGAGGTTTTGAGCCCCACGAAATAGTCAGTCTGGCAAATTTCCGGAAGCACTGCGTCTTTGTGTGTATGAAATTTAGCTCGTTTTTTATTTATGGCTTATTGTTATTTGCAGAAAATAACAAGAACCAACGGAAAATACCTGGAAAATGCTTACAACGATCGCAGTTACGGGAAATCATGAACTTAGCGAGTCTCACCAACATCCCAAAGCCTTACCTACATACTTTGCTCCTAAGAAAACCGTTCAGGAAGTGTTTGACGCTCGATTCCTTAAACAGGAATTCAACACGTGAGTTTTGGATCTTGTTAATCGATTGACTATCCCTTGATAGTGAAGATCTTGATCGCAAGAAGTCGTAGGACTGTAAACAACACATGTGCTTGGATGGTTTTTAAGGGAAAAGAGCTTTCCTCGTCCAAGTTCCATGATTAGTCAGACAGAAATGATGCAGAAGTTACCAAGCAACACCAAAAACCCGATTAAAATCGGCTGGAAATAGCCACAAAAAGTTTACTACGACCATTTTAAACTAGGCAGTCGGTCGTAACTGACATAATATGCTTTTCCACGGCCACTGCATTCAATTTCAAAGGTCGTAGCGTGTACAGTAGTAGCTTCTGACACAAGATATTGGAAGAAAGGTTTTGAAAAAACAATAAGCCCGCATTGAAGGGTGCTTGAAGGGGGCTTAATAATTCCGGCAACTCCTTTGCGACAGGCACAGTGCAAATGTGGGGGCTTAGGAGCTTAGTCCCTCCACTTTTTACTAAGCAAGGTTTTGCATTATGGCCTGTATTTTGTTTGTGAAGCTTGTTGAATAAAATCCTTCTTCCTAGTTTTACGACAAATGGGACAAGCTTCAAGACATTAGCATTATGTAAACCAGCCCGTGAGTGCATGTTTGCATTTAAGGGCTGTTTTAAATAGGTGGGTAGGGCATTTCTGCTGTAAACAGTTTTTGGTATCACGCAACCAGCTATTCAATTTTTCGATGTCATCCCAAATTCAAAGCACAAAAAGTTGGTCGTCAGCATCCTTTACATATATTACTCTACGAATATTGATATTTGTTAATTGATGAAGAAGTGCAGTAGCCCTCGAGGTATTTCCAATGGATGAAAAGTCAGTTTGCTTCGAAGATTTGTACTTTTGGTGAACCAAGCTACCGCAGCCATTGCTGAACAATCCTTTTTCGCTTACACGACGGATGAAAACATGGATGCGTTCAAAAATGTTACCTTCAAGGTTTAACTCCTGGCCAATTTTTGTCCCCACATAAAGAGTCAATTGGTGCCTTGAATATTGACTATGTTGCAAAGGTATTTACCAGCAAAACAAGCGCAGAAAGTTAATTTTCTATCGACTTTAATTGTACATGTTTCTAGCAATCTACTGTTTATTGATATGACGATCATCACTCAGAAAGTGCTGGTTTACCTGTCTCTGGGGCCCTGGAAGCCGTAATTTCCTTCTTCGCTCAAGCATTTCCGCTCTTTCTCCCCTTCTTTTAATTTTTTTTCCTACCTTCCCTGCCCAAAAACCCGGCACAAATTTACCATGATCAGTAGAAACAGCAGGAACAGCTTCCAGACTTGACGTGCCATGCAGCCCGTTGACGAGTATGTGCTTTCATTTGTGTTTTCGCCTTTAAATGGCATAATTTTCTGTGGTTGATGTTTACTGGTGGTGGATAGTTACTTCCCTGAAAGTTACATATATTTTCATAAGTTGATTCAAATCCTTAGTCTACTTATCAAAACGGATTGATGTATAGATAATTTGTGTAGAGTAATGTTCTGGTTGTACTTAAACTCCACCTAACAACATATCTTTGTGCCAGTTGGCGAGGTTGGAGCCAGCTGACCTCACATCCTTGCATTGCAGGCACGGTTGCAATTGCACGGTTGCAATTATCTTCTACATGTGAGTGTAGCAGTTTTGCTTCTGGAATATCCTCCTCGGTTAGAACGACACTTGGAAAATAAGACACAATCCTACAGCCGGCCACTGAAAGCACTGCAAAACTGTGGACATTGATTCAGAGTTTGCTCGGTCAAGCACTGCGTCACTATTTTTGAAGTCTTAAGTTATTTATTTTGGAACTGTGCTATTGTAATTTGCGGGAAAGTTTTATCGCGACCATTTTACGATATGCAATCGTAGATCCCACATGATTTACTCATTCACAGGCACTGCATATGTTTTCAAAATAGGAAGGCGTAGTTAGCTTCCGACACAGAATATGAAAATTGATGGGCACTTGGCCATGTTCATTCATAGCCTTGGTTATCGGAGGCGTGGAAACTGATAGTGCCCTAAACTATTTTGATAGACAATTTTATGTCTTACCTATCGTCTTATTGTATATCAGTTCTCTAACATTTCACTGCACTGTTCATATACAATGATCACGCGACTTTGACGGTCATGGTTGCGGGCCATAAGGTATTGTTTGGTCTACATAACAAGAAATCAACGTTAGATATGTGGGACTTGACATTCGACTTTGCCTTCATAACGAGGAATGAAGGGGGACTACTACAATAGAGGGTTCTTTGGGACCAGATTGAGATGATACTATTGGAGGGTGGGTTTAACCCATGCTCGCAGAATCCAACCCTGGTAGCTACATTGGAACTGTGAAAGGGGGAGTAGAAAGTAGGATACGTAAGACAATCCTACATAAAATTTCACAGAATTTTTCATCGACTTTTTTACTTGCATAACTAATAAAGTACACTGCAGGTGTCTAACTCTTGATGATGTTTACTGCTATTCGTCTACTTCTGTCGCCATCTTAACCGACGATGTTTGGTGGCCTCGCTTTTATAACAGACCATGACATAAATATCCTGCAGTACCATCAATCTTTATCATTTTAAAGATGATAAGTCATGTGTTAAGAAAGATAACAATACACTGTTTAAACGGACGCTGTAGTACGATTTTAATTAAAACCACCAGACAAATGACACAAACTTTTGTATTTCTTGCAAACATGTTTCGAGGAAAAAACTCCCCATCTTCAGTGATGGTGTTGTTTACAAGTGCCTCGCCGTATATGCAGAGAAACGATTAACGAGAATATCGTAGGCAAACAAGAAAGCAAAAGAAGAAGTCTAAGACGAGTGGAATTTTGTTTGTTCGCTAACCTGCCGCAAACCTGTCGCAAACCTGTAATGGTCTAAACGAAATGAAATTTGAACTCAGGTTGGTGTACTTTGTTTTTTATCAGGGGGTGGTGTTGCTTACGAAAAACATCTCCTTAATTTCCAGCGTATACTGTATCCTTGCTTTGTCAACAATGCTGAAGGAATGAATACTGGCTTCGCTCTTCATATTTTGTTGTCCCTTAGGTGTCTACTGACCTGGATGTCTGCTAAACACTATACTTTTCCCAAACGTTCAGTCATGCGTGTACCTAGATGGCGTATTGTTTGGCCTATATAACAAGTTTCACAGCTTGAAGACGTAAATTACAGACTACAGCTGACTGAAGTTCTTTGGGTTAAGTGCTCTGTAAGGAAGAAGATGCTTCAACCCTGTTGAAATGAAAATGAGTAAAACTCGGGTGCCCTGATTACATAAAGTCCTAGCTAGTTTAGTGATTCTCTTAGGGAGCCATATGCTTTTCTTGCTGTTGTTGTTCCTACTTCCATTGTTGGTGCAACCTGTGTTGTTAGTTTCATTTGTATTTGGATTACGTTTGATTTCAGCGTTGAAGCATGACAAATATTTTTTTAAGATCCTTTTTGAATCCTGATGCCTTGTTTTGTCTAAAAGCTTTAGATACAAGTCTTTTGATTAACCTACCCACCTAAGCTTACTAGTTTGTATGAGAATGGTGCAAAACTATAAAAATTGGTCAATAGACCAGTATGTGTGGGCTTGCAATAAATGCTAGTTACAAAGGATCTTTTGTCTATTAAAACATCTAAGGAAATAAGTTTCCCATTAGATTCCTCTTTCATGGTAAATCTAATATTGCAGTACCTGGAGTTTAAGTATTCTAGAAATCTTCAGGTAGTTTCAAAATAGCTTCAGACATACAAGAACATGCAGCATATGTCATGCACATACGTCTTGTAGTAAATCGCACTACGCCGTGCACATTCTCGTAGCAAATTACTCTCATTAACCCCCATGAAAAGGTTTGCTAAAGCTGGGGCTAATGGGGATCCCATACTGACGTATTCGATCTGATCATTACAGGATTGTGACGTAGCAAAGACAAACAATTTTCTGAGCTGTATCTTGCTGAGTTTAAGTTGTTCGTTATAGGATATAAATATATCGGCCATCATTTCTACGGTGGTGAGGTGAGATTGCGGATAGGGGAAAGGCCTCAAGATATTGGGGCTAGCTGCGAATCTAGGGAATAAGCAGTGCCGGACAAAATCTCGGATTGCCCTTTGGCAAGGAATAGATACTGACAGCCACCCCAAGCTGGGTTACGCTAGAGCAGATTGAGCTCTTCAGCTAAGGAAAGCAATCAATCTAGTGGAGGACACACGAACAATGATACCAACAGGCATTTTTGAGAAAGTTCCTGTTTATATATCTTTCATATACACTTCGATGAAAACTTGACATGAGTGTTACCATTAGCTTGAAAGACTTCCCGATTGTGATATTTCAAGTTGATGCTCCTGACTCAAGTTATGAAGATACAGTTGTGGACAACTTCGATAACTGATAAACGATCACCCCAGAAATCAGAAATGCATTGTAATGGGGGACTTTAATACAAAATTTGGACATGACAACTCCCGGTGCTTAAGTCACGTTGTTGGAAAATATACACCTTGAGACCAGGACAAAAATGGTGAAAAGTCTGTACAGTTCTGTGATGTTAATATGATAAAGATTGCCAATGTTCCAGCATAAGAAGTCAAGACTTACCACCTGGATATCGCCCAATGGAAGGACAAAGAACCAAATTAACTATATAGTGGTACATAAGGATCTTATGAAGTCAATTAAAAACTGCAGAGTCTATAACTCAGCTGACATAATTTCGGATCACGCCCTCTTGTTGGCAACATTCTTGTTCAAAGCAAACACTCAAAAATGAAAATATCATCTCATCAGAAGTTTTGATGTGCACAAGTTAAATCATGGTAAAACTCGGAGGGAGATTCGAGCCACCTCACGCGATGGAATCAGACGTAGACCAACACTATGATCATTTTAAAAATGCTACAAATAAAGTCACAAAAGAAGTTGTCGGTTGCAAACGGCGCACAAATGTTGAGAATGTGTCTCCAGACTTGATTGGCTTGTGTGATCAACGAAGAAAAGCTCGATTGTATCCACATAAATAGAACACTCACGGTTAAACAGGTTAGAAAAGCAAGGGATCAAGGAACAAAAACCCGGTGCTTTTGATGAAAAGGTTCAAGGATGAGTATTGAAAACATGATAGCCATAACGTATTCAAGACAGTGCGAGAACCGAAAGCGTTAGTTTAAAAAGACCTTAAATACTCTCAAGGACGACACTGTGGAAAAAACAGACTGATGCATCAACAGTTCTGAATCTATGGAAAGAACATTTTCAAAATTATCTGAACATATCTGTTCCACATGAAGCAGCTGCAATTGATTCTATCACCCTTGACGAGGTAAACGATAAGGAACCTGATATGGAATCAAGTGAAATAAGACATGCATTAAGAAAGATGAAGAAGACGAAAACACCGGGCGTTGATCAAATTGCGACGGAAGTTATAAATTTAGGTGGAGAAGAGATGATCGAAATGCTCCAAAAGATCTTTAACACAATCTTAAAGCAAAGAAAAACTCCTAAGGACTTTTCAAAAATGTTGGAAACACCTTTCTTTTAAAGAGGGGATAAGATACTCAAGAATGCAATAGCATTTCTGTTGATTCTTAGTAAGGTGTTCCTTCGCATCCTGCTTTGCAGAATGAAAGACAAAGTGAATTTACGAGTCAGAGAAACACAATTCAGTTTCCGGCAGGGACGTGGTACAATTGATGCAATATTCATTGTTAAACAATTAATTGAAAATGCTAAAGAAAGACATATTTCTCTCAGTTTCAACTTTATTGACTTTAAGGCTGCCTTCGACACTGACTGGAGGAAAGCCTTATGGCGGTTGTTAAGATCCATCGGTGTGAGCACCAAGATTGTGGATATAAAAGAGTATATGTATGATAACACTGAGTGTGTTTTCCAAATAACAGGCAAGATCTCAAAGTGTTTCACGGTCATGGTTGGAGTATGACAGGGCTGTGTATTATCTCCGACATTGTTTAACGTGTTCCTAGAATTCGTACCAGACGAAATAAAATGTTTGGAAAATGACCTATAATTTAATCAAAGTCTGTCGACAGACGTACCTTATGCTGATAATACAACCTTTGTTGCCTTACTCTTTGAGAAATTGAAGCCATCCACCAAAGAGTTAGAAGGTGCTTGCAAGAAATGGGGTCTCAAAGTAAAGGCTGTAAAGTGTAAAGCTATGGGTGCCGGGAATGACTTCATTAGCATTGATGGAAGCACAATTGAAAGGATTGACAGATTCATTTTCTTGCGATTTGTTGTTCTAAATACCTCAAAAAATGTAGAACGTAGAGTTGGAAATATGGTAAAGGTTTTCACAGAATGAGTGGAGTGTTTCATTTGTTCAATCAAGGTTTTAACAAGATTGTGAACAACAATGCTCCAATTTCAAAGTCATGGCATCGTAAAGCTAACCACCGAAACAACTTTCTTAACCCAGGATTACCAAAGGAATAACAATGAGGCTCAATTATTGCCAATATTTAACATCCTTTGAGCTTTTACGCAGAAATTTATCTTTGTTCCAAATTAATCCACTTTCACGAATGGATAAGACTTTTGTACAAACTAAATTAAAATCGATTGCACTCACTAGCTACAGGAGCTACAAAAGACCACCATCCACCCTATCGGACGATGAACTCCAATGTCTCCAGAGGTTAAAGAAGGACGATCACATCATTATTTTAAAAGCGGACAAAGGCAACAGCGTCGTCATCCTTGATAAAGTGGATTATCTTGCCAAAATGCATGATATTTTAGAGGACAATGGTAAATTTCGAAAGCTCGACGAGGACAGTATCAAACTGACACTACGAAGAGAAAATAGACTAAAGGACTTTTTAAGGAAGCTTTACAAGAAAAAAATCTTATCAGAGGATGACTATAAAAAGCTTTCTCCGATTGGCTCTAGACCTGGTATCATGTATGGACTGCCAAAAGTCCACAAAAATGACACTTCCCTGCGCTCGATTCTTTCGGCTATTGGTTCTCATTCATACAGCCTCGCTAAGTTTTTTGTTACATTGTTAAGACTGTTGACACACAATCAATATGTTATTAGTGACACATTTTCTTTTCCCAAGGACTTGTCCGAATTACGTCTTGATTTTACTGATCTACACATGGCATGTTTCGACGTCACGTCATTGTTCACAAACATACCCCTAGATGAAACCATCAAAATATGCACGGATGGCACACCTCTAGATGATACCTCATTACAAGGGATTTCTCCCAGAGAATTTAAGAAATTGCTTGAACATCTGTCAAGGACAATCATTTTCTATTCAATGAAGAACTGTATGATCAGATAGACGGAGTTGCCATGGGATCCCCTCTTGG
>JAAAKL020003824.1:0-22226 GCA_010016065.2 Carybdea cf. marsupialis auct. non (Linnaeus, 1758) | reverse complement strand
CCTAGCGAAACATTGCTTGTTTAAAACTCAAGACATTATATCACAAAATGACAGAATGACGAAGAAGCTTTGAAACCTATGAAATTCTTACTGTACCAGCGCTTAAAAAGCCTTTTTGCTGAGAATTTTTGGTGGGGCAATGCCCACCTTTCCCCTTAGCACGAGCCGCTACTGGGTTTATCAAAACTACATATTTTAAGCACTATCAAATTATTTCATTCATATAAATCTAAGTACTTAAGATTTACGTATACAAGTTGAACTGTGTTCAATAGAGTGTCAAAAACAAAACAGACGACTCATTTAGCACTGTTCTTCTTGTCACTAACGTAAATGCGCTATTGAAGGACGTCATCATCATCATTACATAGCTTAAGATGTTCACCAAGTTCACTGAAGATTTTTTGAAAGTTGGCTTGCCATTTAACTCTAACGAAATCACCGGTGGTAAATGCATGAAGTTCTAGCAGCAGGATGAAATTGCTGTGCCAAGAGTGTTGCTGATCTATGTGACGTTGACAAGTTTGGTTCTACATTCCTTTGCTTCTTTCTGAGTAATGGTAGCGTCTACTTAACAGGATGTTGCTGCAGCAATGATGATAACATCAGTGTCATTGCTTACAATATTGGTTTCTTCATTTGAAATAGCAGGATCTTAAGCTGCTCGAATGAGCCTATTGTGGATTGCATCTAAGATGCATAGCAACTCCTATCATCTCTTTTTGTTAATTTCAGGGACTCTTCGTCATAACCTAGATACATATCCTTGTCTGCCAAAGTTGTCCTAATATCGTCACCCTTTCACTCATTGCACAAAAACCTGATCAAATAAGGTTTCTTCTGAACATTCAGAAGAAATTGATGCCCTTGCTTGATGTTATGGTTGGCCAAGATATTCTTGGGCTGTGTTGTTGTTGTGTTCGATCTTTTCTCTTTCGTTTTAAATTTTTAATAGACTTCTTTTGATGCACAACACAGGTAGCTTTCTTCTTCCAGCATTGTCATAAAGAGGGTGTCTGCTACTTTCTTGAATGTTTGTCAGTTACCTTTGGACTTTTGAGCAACACTCTTGACATCAAGCACACATGCTGAATTCTGCGAAATATTTTTGGATAAGTCATGGAAATGTTTTGGGTATTTTGCCAAAAGTGGGTTTTATGGTCATTCACTATGTTCCATTGCTGCATCTAGTGACCAAGGTATCGAACGTCTGAACTGTCTGTGCAATATACGATGCATTCAGATACCTTCTTCTTCCTTCTTACTTTTGATGACCAGTCATCTTTGCTGTCACTTAGGTTCATGCTAGGTAAGGAGAATTGTTTGAAATTGTTTGAAAAATAATTGGACTACAACAACAGCATTTCTTTTCATTAGAGCAAGTGGTGCAAAAATAATCGCAGGTTTTTGAGGATCTAATTGAAACACAATTGCGCAGGCAGGAGTTTTCATGAATATGAAATCTCAAAAATACTTCCTAAATTTGCTGGAAAACACACAAATTGCTATGTCAATCATGCAGATACACTTCTTTTGTTATCTGACTTTGACATCTTGAAATGCATCTACTAAACACATACAGTGATCACTGATAGGTGGCATTGAAACCTATATGAAGAATGATGTAGAAATTGAACTTACTTCTAGTTTTTTAAATGCTTATCCACCACTAATATTAGCTTAAAGCGTCAATTATTAAAGGGTTTGAGATCTTCAGATAATTGTCGTCCGCATCAATATAGAAATTTGATCGCAACAAGCTCTTTCACGTCGATCTACAAGATTCCGCACCGATACCATACCACCTTTGAGTACGCCACGCAAAAAAAGGGAAAAGGTGAACTAATTGAACAGGAAAGCATACAACAACACACTCCCATTTACCCACAAAGCAGCCCTAATCAACTGTTAGGTGCTGTGGAGGTTAATATATACTCGGCTGACAAAATAAGACATGCAGTTGAAGGCAGGGTCAAATTTCTGCATAAATCACTGAAAATGAGCCCTCTTTACAAGATTTACAAAACCTTGATTATTTGGAAATTGGAAGAGGTACAGGAAAGCTATCATTTCTATTTATGTTACAAAAGTATTGAGTTACTCAAAAGTAGTGATGGCCATTCCTCCATTTTATTTTCCCCGCGCCCCATTTTTGGGCCTTCGGACTATAAACTTCATACGGATCAAGTCTTGCATAAGAAAATACGAATTGGTTGCAAAATAAAGAAAGAGCTATTAAAACTTCTATGGCCCCGCAAAATTATACAACAAGTAAAACTGAATTCAAAGTACACTGGTTTGTAGACACAGCTCCCCAGATGTAGAAATGATTATTTAAAAGTTACAATGGTATTTCCCATAGAAACTTTGATCTCATTTGTTTAAAAAAAGCACAGTCTTATTACGATATGTATAGATTTGGAGTAAAAAAAGTCTAGGATACAAAAGACTTCGTCTCTACTCCACTTTATATCCTTATACCCTCAATGAGTAAGCAGTTGATAATAAAAATGTTTTGATTGACTTGGTTATGTTTAACAATTTTTATCATAATACCCCTTATTTGTATAACTTAGATTTAAAGATATAATATAATGTAGATGATTTGAAACCAAACTTGAAAGGTCTTCTTTGTTTGATCTGTTTTATGGAGCGAACAATTAAGGATAGGTTGCAAGTGCTCCTCTACGTACGCCTTCTAACTTCACTTATAAGTAACGGGAGGGAATCGCATTCGTAGCCCGTCTTTCTTGATCCCTGCACGAGCTAGTATCCTGAAGTTACAAGTCAAACACAAGTGATTGTAATCAGAGTAGCCAGAAAGAAAATTTGTTAAAAGTACATGACTGTCATTTCATTTTGCGTGAATAATATGTTGTACGCCTAGCCTCAAATAAAGTGAGTTTTGGACCCGAAAGAGGAAGTGGTATTATTTATGAAATACTGGGGGTGGGTCCGGCATCTCGCCTTACCCCTCCTGCCCAAGATCAAATATGCCGACTCTCTTTCCCTTCTAAATGAAAGTCATCTATAATAAATGAGTAACCAGGCCGACTGGCGTAGGGGCGGTGTCCAACGCCAGACGCCTCCTGGGATTTATTGATACTGTGAGTGGTCCTTTCTGGAATCAGAAAAAAGCTGCACCGGAAGTTAATGATATCCCCTGCTGTTGGCGAAGAGGGAAGTGTTTGCCTCGATTCCAGAATCTGTTTTTAGTGACAGATTTGCTGTTTTAGAACGGGATGCCGTTTCAGAAAAATGGATGATGAGAGCACTTATCAACTTGAAAAACCCTCTAATTCCTGATTTAGAGGCCTATTTGATGAATAAGGAAGGAGTGAGACAAGAAATTTATCGATGATGCTGCAGAGATTAACTGATTTTGGATGAAAACCATGGACAGGGCTTCAAGTTCCATTCATTTCAAACCCAGCTACTGCTGCCAAATGAACGAAACAAAGATCTACATCTCAGCTGGGTTGCTAATGGCGAGTTCATTTATTGGCTTTTTTAGTGGTACGAAACAAATGGTTATATGGTTTAAGCACTTGAAGAATACAAACGAGAGAAGGAAGCCGTCTTCACACCCGCATGTGGTATTTTCTTTAGCCCTTGGAAACACTATTGCATGTGGAGGTACGTCAAGTTGAGGTCTTTATTTTTTAGGCTACATGTGTATGAGAGTGTATTGCTCTTCACTTTTCAAGACATTTCAATATCGTATTTTTGGTATTGTATAGACGTAGCTCAATTAGTTAGCTTTCGGCCACAAACAAAGTCTGGAAGATTTGCATCATGCTGTGTTATTTATGCAACATTTGAATACTATCCTGGATCCTTGAGTTCTTTTTCAAGGTAAGAGGGGTATTATTAAATGTTTGTAGTATCAAAAATCTCAAATTATTTAAGTGCTTTTGTAAGAACACAGTAGACAGTAGATTTTTTATAGTAACTTAAATTCGCCTCATTATGAAATATTCAGTCACGCCATTGTGCAATACATATTTGCGGTATAACAGCATTATTTAAAGCTGTTATCGACGCTGGTTACATTTACTGTTACATGGCAGTTGAAAATGTTACAAGATTGTAACGATGTAAGACATATATCTGAAGAGGTGCTCTAGAGTTCATAACTGCTCTATTACTTAGAGAGAGGATGTATAGACCATGTTTAGAACATATGTAAAAATGAAATTTACGAATGGAAATAAGGAAAATTGATATCAATGCGTGAATGTTAACAGTAGGCCTCGCAATAGGTAAGTGGAAAATCCTAAAGTCATTACATCACTTAACAAATACTTAACAATTTTACATCCATATAATCTGCCCATAATACCAAGAATGTAAGATAACAAAAGAAATTGTAATAAATACACTGGTCATCAAGGGTGTTTATGTTATTAAACTACAACTGAAAAGTCGAGGGGTGGGTGGGGGGTTCCTTGGGAACAGTGCCAAAAGACTTTAAAATGAAATATAAGTGTTCAATTTGTGAGTTTGATTCCACCTTAAAGCAGTCTATGCCCCCTTGAATAATGAAAGGAAGAATTAAACAACCAGAATGCCACATTGAACACTACATTTATCTGAAGGCTTTGTGGGCCTCAACATTTGTGGTTAAGCAAAATAGTGTTCTGTAAAAAATCATAGTACTAGATTGCCATCTGTCGATATGAAAAAGCTGAATTTCTCATCAAAAAGCCTACCTTAAGGGAATCTGTAGTGTAATATATGTGTGATGTAACATGCACTGAAGAAATGAAATTTGTTATGCTTGATAATAAAAAGAAATTTTCTCTGAGCTGTGTGAAACATTACTTTAAATGGCACACTTTCCAAAGCAATAAAAATCCAAACTGATACTGCATTGTTGGGTAGCAGGGGAGCAGTGCTGAAAGTATTTTCCGTACCCTAAATATGGTCCATAAAATGAAAGTTAGGGCATTATGATGATACAGTTTTCAGTCCCTATGCCCTATGCCCTGCCCTATGGTGGCATATATCTGTTCTCTCCATGCATCTATGTCCTAGACCATCTCCGTGGTAAGGTCACATGCTCCCATATCTTCTTTGATGGCATCACCCCATGTCTTTCTTGGTCATCCACTGCTGGCCATTTATTCTAATTTTTCCGAATTAACCGTCCCCCACTCCCCCCCCAGATGATCGAATAGGGGAAACGACTATTTCTAATTTAATCTGGTCTGGTCCCTGATATGCCTGCTAAATTTCATCGTCCTAGCTTATCTGGAGGTGCCTAAAATAGCGAAATCGGGACCGACCGACAAAATTTGTGATCGCTATATGCCACTTGGTATTTACCAAGTGCCATAAAAACGGAATAATTTTTTGAAATGGCAAAGTCTTGTTAAGTAAGTTTGTCATTTTTTATTCCTAGAGACTGGAATCATTAGAAAATTATCACATTAGTTCTTTTTGGTTTCAATATTTACAAAATTACCTTGATTTCGACCCTCTTGTAAATTAGTCTCAGGAATTTCGATATCCGGCTTCAGTTGTGTCCAAATGGCTGTTGAATCAAATTCATTTTCAATCGGAATTTCCATATTCGTTACTTGGACATGAAAATCAGCATTAACTGGCATTTTGTTTTCTTCTAATTCTGGAAAAATGTCATCGCAATAAACAAAAACGATACGGGAACAACACGATTGAGTAAAGAACAACACGGCTCAATACTAACCAAAACTAAAAAAGCGGAGTTTTGATATTAATATACGTACAAAAATTTGTCTGATTCAAAATATATAAGATTCATTAAGTTTAGTGTTACCAATCAAAATTTAAGAGCATGAAAAAATTTGCTTGATTTTTGAAAAAGAGAAAACACCCTTTAGGGGTCAAGGAATCTTAATGAAAATCATACCATCAAATTCAGCGTATCTGATAACCCTGATGCAGAATTTTCAAGTTCCCATCTGCAAAAATAAGAATTTCGTTTTTTTTTTCAGAAGAAAGATCTCGGCTTTGAGCTTATTTTTTGTTTTTGTTTTCCCATTGATGATCACATCGAACCCATGGTCCTAGAATATCGGGAAAGGATTCATTCGAACGGAAATTAAAAGTTCTAGCACCCTTTTTCAGCAACCAAAAAGATTGAAGGGCAACCAGCCCCTTCTCACTTCCCTTTTTTCCTCAAAGTCGACCGAACTAAATTTTCAAAATTTTGAGACAGCCATTTTGTTTAGCATAGTTGAAAAGCCCAGTACCTATTCCTTTGGGGATAACATGACCCTACCCCCCCAAAGCCTCTGGGGAAAGGTCTGTAATTCAAGAAGTTTGCCCATTATTTGCATAGAGTATTTGTTATTGGAAAGTGTTCAACACTTTTCAGGGAGCAGAAATTTTCTGCTGTGGGGACTTTCCACGGGGAGGGTTTTTCATGGAGAGGAAAGTATCCAGATGATAAACTCTCCAGGAGATATTTTACACTTAAAAAAAATTTGTCAAAATTCTTACACGAAATTACTTTTATTTTGTCTTACTTTCTCTTTGCCGACTCAATTTTACATGTGAAGATATTAAGAGGAATTGCCCGGGGGAAGCTTTTACCGGGGTGAAATTGTCTAGAGTATCATTCCGTAAGGGGGGAGATTTTCCACGAAGGAAATTCTCCATGGGGGAGTTTTTCATGGGACAAATTTTCCAGAAGGAACTTTCTGCGTAATCAACGTTCTACTAGGGGGTGAGGCGGGGTGATATTTGCAGGAAAACTTTTCCACGGAGGAGGGGATTTCTAGAATGACCTTAAAACAAACAGAAATTAAAATCTTTTTAAATGGCAGCAGAATCACCTGCTAAACGTTTTCGGGGAAGAATTTTAAGGAAGAGTAGAATTATCTGGGGGTGATTTCCCCGACGAAGGGGTAGGGATATTTTCAATGAAAAGAACTTTCCATGGAGGAATTTTTCATGGGGGGAAGAATTCTCCATAGAGGGGAAACCGGATTTTCCGGTATTATTTAAGAACAATCAGAAATTAAATAAAAAAGCAAGTTTCTTTCAACTGAAAGTAAGAAGCAGCAGAAAAACTTGAAATGAACAGAAATTACTATGTATACGAAAGGGGTTGTTCCTTTCTCAAGGCCTCGCTCTTTACGCTAAGGTTTGACTTTTTGCCTCAATTCTTTAAGAACAAATCCTGAAACACTGGGAATGTTTAATTAGAATAGCAAGCTTTCTTTTTATCAAGTCTATAAAAATATTTATGGGAGGGGGCAACCCCTTTCATATACGTGATAATTTCTGTTCATTTTTAGTTTCGATGTTGCTCCAAACTTTCAGTTGAAAAAACTTGCGGTATCTAATTTTCAAAAAGAGCAAGTCAATGTTCCTATGCAGCCCTCAATGCATGGAAGTCTTTAGATCAAATCCAAAAACTTGTGAAACAGCAAACCAAGATGAAAGGTTTGATAATTTGACCGTTATTCTCAAGAAGGCAAGAATTTGCTAGGCTGAGGAAGTGAATCCAGAACGCTATGGTAAGTGTTTCTGCCTAAGGGTGAAAAAATTTTGTTTAGGAGCTTTTTGTTATCATGGAGAGTAATTGAGTTAGGTGAATGAAACTCTCAGGAATACATCAAAAGCCTTAATGACCTCAAAAGACTCAAAATTCAGGGTAACAGAAAGACACAAAAATTCAATAAAAGCAAGAATGATGGGAAAAAACAATTCATAGTGACTGAAACCTAATCGCTGAAGTTTTCTATTGGATTAGCAGTCTTCGGTTTTGACACTATCTAGATGCATGTACATATGAAATAGGGTTATCAAAGGCGAAAAATATTAGGAAAAATATTAAATTTAATATAGAATTGTTAAAAAAGACAAGTCAAATAAATAAAATCCCTCTTTTCCACACGAAAATCAAAATTAAAACTAGAGCCAGGAAAAAAAACGAAAAAAAAAACTACCTGAAAGCGGCAAGTAAGTAAAAATTCTTCAACTGGATCAAATGAAAACGATATTAGAATAGGAAGATTTTGATTTTTTACGCTACGGTAAGTGTTTCTGCCTAAGCGTGTTATCTAATTTATCTATTAATTAATAATAGATAAATTAATAATTAATAGATTATCAATAGGATTTTGAAAGTCTTTCACTACAGTGATTGAGACCAATGATTTAAAAATGAAAATTTGATTATAGCAATGAAAAGTGTAGCCAGTCTTTTTTAAAGCCTAATTTAAGCCAGCAAAATTTTTTTATGCCTGTTTAATAAACCAGCTTCACATTCCATTTATTTTTCGCAAATGGCAGTTTCTAATACAACACGTTTTGTCGCGAAAATCCCCTAGACACAGGGAGATTCCACAATTTCAATTGTTTTCTTTTTTCAATATTTTCAATTTTAGATATGTGATCTTTGGTGAGCATTGACTTTAATCTGGACATCGATATTCATTCGAGGGTTAAATGCAAGAGCAATAAAAGTTCTTAGTGCACTTAAAAAGTTCTAAAAAGTTCACTACTTCTGTAAGTCTTAGGGATAATATAGCCTACTGAGAAGGTTAAATATTAGGCCATACTATCTGTATAACTTTTGACAAGCTTAGAATTGGAAAGAAATTTCATGCCAATTGCACTTTTTAATTTCATCTAGATGGCTCTAAATGGTTCTAAAAGTTGTTGTAAAAAGCGTTCAAAAAAGTTCTCAAGTTAGATAAAAAGGTTGAACTAAAAAAAGTAAATACAAAGCAACATGTACAAAGATACAAAGGATGAAAAGGACACACAGAACACGTCAATACAAAGAACATGTCTAGAAATAAAAGCATTATAATACACCCACTTACCTTTCGCCTAAACCCACAATCTAAAAACAACATTTTTTCAGTCATAGTATTAAATTAGCAATGTCACTTGCCTAGAATAAGGGGGCGTTAGTTACATTACTTATTTATTCGTTTTTACTGCTTCATACCAAAGGAGTGGTGGCTGATCCCTCTGCACTGCTCGAAGCACTAATCTGTTTATATTTAACACAAGTGCTGTTGTGGCCTTGAGAAAGTATGAGCGGAGATAGGCCCATTCCTGTTTCTGGAAGTTTCTGTTTGTTTCCAAATCTCAAATACAAATCAATTTCTGCTCGTCCAACGATTTGATTCTTATTAATCCCTGGAAACGGCTCAATACTTCACGGGTGGCCCAAAACAAAAGACAGTGCCTGATTAAAAACCAGATAGATAAAAACATGATATTCATTTCAGTGCCCAATAATGGGCTTGAGGTTGATCCCACAACATGGGGCTTCAGGTTGATCCCACAACATGGGGCTTCAGGTCGACCCCACAACATAAGCCCATCTTACTTCTTTATGTAAAATTTATTATTTAAAGTTTAATATACATCCAGTTGTTTTACTGTGCACTTTTTTTTTCAAATCAACAGATCCAATTCCAAAGGCTATTGCTAAACCATTTTAAGAAGAAGTTCAACATTTACTAATTTTCTTAACAAAATATGAATTTCTAAGACCAACAACAACAAAAATTGTGTAGCCGTTGGCGTATGTGATTTAACCTTGAATACAAATTATCCTTTTGTTGATTTTCTGTCTTGTAGTATGTCCCTTGCTTTCTCGTTTTGAAATAATACCTTATTTGTTTTGTTTTTTCAATAGTTTTTTTTAATTGTTAAATCCATAAATTTTGAAACTAAAAATCTCTAGAACTACACATGTTTTCCGGGATAATAGCCACAGGAAGAGAAGAAGAGGGTATTTGCTTTCCCTAAAAGAAATGCCACTCACCGATAACTCAAATTCTAAAACACTAGTTTTTTATTCAAAAGTGTCAATTTTGTGATTTTATTCGAAAGCTAAAAAAAAAAAAATGGATTTAATAGAGCCAGAACAGTTATTCGACTTAACTCATTTTGTAATGGCCATACAAGCATTAATGTCTATTAAACATTGTTAGAACCATCTTTAACATAATATTTGTATATTTCAATGTCTTAGGCTTTAATTTGACTCTATAATATTATGAATCAATGTGCAAATTTGTATGACAATGTCTATGGCTGTGATTTTTATATGTTTAGTACTTTGTATTTTATTATGACAAAAACTGTCGCTGATTGGCATGACCGTGTAAGGTGTTTGATACTAAAATCGTTTGTCGCTTATATTAAAAGTACCTTCATTTTGACCATCCATTAGCTTGGTCTCAGGAAAATCCAGGTTCCACTGTGTCAAAATGAGAGTTGAATCAAACTCCATTTTAATTGGTACGTTATTATTCCTATCTTGGACAAAGGAATCAGCATTAGCTGGGATTTCATCTTCTTCAAATTCTGAAAAATATGTACACAATAAATAAGATGTATCTGGGAACTCCAGGGAAATATTACCTATAAATACGTTTACATAGCTCATATGAATACTCCTTTCCAACCCTTCAAAAGCATGGTAGTCATTACTTAAAAGATAAAACCAAAAAACTTTATTGTCTTAAATAAAGCAGGCGAATTAACCTTTTATCTTTGTTTTACTTGACCTTTTTTTCAAACATTCACAGTTTTAGATATCTTATCTTTGGTAAAACATAGATGTCAAGCAGGAAAAGCGTATTCAGATGAGGGTCAAACATTGATTCCATTGCAACTCAAACCTTGTGTAACTGATCCCCTTACATCTGACCTAGGTCATAACTAAACCCCCGCACAACGTAAACTTGTGTAACTGAGCACTTGTGCGACTCAAACCCCGTACAACTAAACCCCGGTCTAACTCAGTTCTGTGCAACTGACCCCTTGGGTAACTCATCCCCCATTTAACTGAACCCTCGTGCAACTAAACACTGACTCAACTCAGTACCCGTGCACCTTAACACCATTCAAATCAACCTCCGTGTAGCTCAACCCTCGTGCAACTCAATTCCCCCTCTATTTCCACCCCCATTCAGCTCATATTCCATGCAATTCAAGTCTCACTTAACATAAATCTAATTCAACTCAACCTCTGTTTAACCCAAACCTGTCTCACTCAACCTTCATTCAAATCAACCTTCGTGTAGCTCAGCCCTCGCACAACTCAATTCCCCCTCTATTTCAACCCCCATTCAGCTCAACTTCCGTGCAATTCAACTCTCACTTAACACAAATCTAATTCGACTCGACCTCCATTTAACCCAAACCTGTCTCACTCAACCTTCATTCAAATCAACCGGATTCAGCTCAACCTTATTCAAACCAACAAAATAACGAAAAAATATAATTTCGCCCGTTTCATTGAAGGCGACAAAACTGACAAAAAAAAATGGAATATATTGTGTTTTTTACTTTATTTTAAACCGCTTCAGTGAAAAAACCACCCCGCCCTCCCCGGCTAAGAAACAACAAATTTATCCTCTTATACTGTGTATTTGAAAATAAGCAAACAATTGTCATGGGTAGGGCCCGAACACATTTGGAGGCCATGGTTGCAGGAACAGTTGTACCATAATATAGAAAAAATACGGCCAATAGTAGCCAAAATCATAAAAACACTTTGAAAACACTGTCTCGTAAGCGCCGTTAACGCTGATTCAAGAATGATAATTTTTTAAAAAGGTTGAAATACTGATAAGTTTCCCTTTTTCGGTTTTATTTCTCCACTGGAATACCGGCAATAGACTATCAAAGAGAGCTGTTTAATGTCACCTATCAAGAATAATAGGAGCTATCAAGAATGATCCTATCAAGAAAGAACCTATCAAGAATGATAGGTATTATTTAAATTCAATGTCATTTAATATCATATTATTTAAATTTAATAAGACGTTAAATTTAACGTCTGTTTAATGTCATTTGTACGCTAATATTCACATTTACACACTTTTTTTTATACATTTGTCATGATCACACCATCATAAAATGCCTTATGACATTTTCCTTGCAAGTCACCCTTCCATTGCAAGCGGAAAACAAAAAGAGTTTTACAAAAAAACGATCGAGTGAAAAAATTCATTAAAATACAAAGAGGATTTGTTAATTATAGAGAATATTTATTTTCCTTTCAACAGTAAAACTTGTTACGCAAAAAAAGTTTCTTAAATTACGAAAAAATCTTTGACACTATCTACTTTTACTGTCTTTTTCCCAGCACTAGCCGGTCACTGAGACATCGTTGGGCCGCTGGATTAGGTAACCATCTAAAGTTTTCGGAATTAATGTTTTATTTCCCCTGCCCCATAAAGGCGTGCATTAACTGGCGACTGGTTTCGATGGTACATAGCATAATTTACCCTACAGTTTATCTAGTATTCTAATCCTTTTAAAAGCTATTAATAATCTTAGAGCTACGGCCCAAACTCAACGACCGTCCCTCCTCCCCATTCACACATTTAAAACAAACTAATTGATATATTTGATTAAGTACGAGGAAAGAAATTTAAATCTGGCTCTAGCCGGAAACTAGATAACCACTCAATTGAATGGAGCAGTTACTAACTTTCAGATGCGCGAAAAAATGTAGGCATGCTCCTGAAAAGGAACCCTTTTCATTGGCTGTCAGTGACAAAAATTAGTTGCAATCACGCCTCTGTTGGTTCCTTTTCTTTCGTCTAAATTAGTTGAGCTTGCCCAAATAAGTAACATAAGTTAGTAACTGCGAAGGAAGCGAAAAAAAGTTTTTAACTTCCAATATTTGGCCTTGGGTTGAGCTCAGTATAAAAGGTCTTGATTTAAATAGGGATTGTCTTTCAAAACGGTTAGTTTAAGGAGAGTTGAGTTATGTTAATTTAAAGGGGGTTCAGTTGAAAGAGATTAAGTTGTAAGTGGGTTTAGTCAATTAGAGTCAAATTGAACGTGGGTTAAGTCACATGTGGGCCCAGATAGCTAAAGGCTCAATAGCACCAGAGTTCACTTAGGGTGTAGGTATCACGAGGATTCAGTTGAATGGGAGCTCAGTTACACAGAACCCAGTTATATACGGGTTTAGTTGCACCTTCGGTCAGCTACACGAGGGTTCAGTTATATGGGTTCAATTACTCAGGATTAAGTTAAACAGCAGTTAAGTTAAATGCACACATCAGCACCTATATTGCAAACTTGTGAATCCAAAGGATATATTTTATAAAGTTGGATCATTGTGCCCTCACAACACCAAGAGAAATGCGTCTAAGAGATAAAGTAGACATCAAGTAGGGTGATACAATATCATGAGATGAGTAAACAGAATTTTAACACGATTAATAAACGTATTTAAAGCAGTGAGCCAAAATTAAGGCATCTAAGTAACAGCAGAAATCAACTTTATACAAAAGGGGTAATGATATATATCTGTTACCATAATCGTTATCCAAGCAACCAGCAAAAAGCTATGTAAAAATAACATCGATCAATCTGTCATTTTTAGAATAAAACTTCCCCATTGATTAACTAGCCAACGAAGAAGAAAATTTTCAGATAGACAAGGTACTTCTGCAAAAGAAAAAAAATCCCCAAGGATTGTAATAATCACCAGCCATCACAACACTTGCCCACTCAAATATACACCTGTGCAACATGCAGACCAAGTTTCAATGAGATCCGTCAATAAGCTTTATGAGTGATCTTTCCTCTTAAAAAATTTGAATAGCACCTGAATTTTGCAGACAATAGGCTTGCCCCATTTAAAATATCAACATTTGCAAAGCAACTACAAATTTCAAATTATGAATGATAACTAGGTCTTCTAAAAGTATAGGCATGATTAATTGTGCATGATTAAAAATGCAAAATTCTTTAGCCAAAACCTAAAGGAGGTACATCTAATTTCAAAATTTTGCAAATAAAAAAAGTACTTTAGATCAATAATCTCAATACACTAACCAATTTTCATTCAAATATTTGTACTAGGATATAAAGAAGGTTTTTTTTTCAATGTTTCCAGTCTTCCTAGCTTTGATGAATCATATAAAACTCAGTGGGATATACAACAAATAGACATAATTCCACTACAGGAATATTGTAATTTCTAACAGTTTTTTAAGGAAGTGCCAGGTCTGCATTTTCATTTTGAGTACAAACAACAACATAAAACAACATATTTGGCTATATTTATAGCCCACAAACAACAACATATTTAGAAACAATCATGTGTCTAAAAAAGTATCTTTACATCTGTTTAACAGGATCAGAAAAATACTGGGACACTAGCATCAAAGTGGCTCCCAATTTTTATCTTACTTTGCTATTTTCCCAAACTTTTGTTCAACTGTTAAAAAAACCCTTAAAACATAATTAGCCTACTGTTGACGTCTTTGCAGCATCCAAAATCTTTCATTTTAATATCTCTCAGGTAACTAAAATTGTCCACGTACCTTATTTTGTCGTTCCCTAACATTCTCACATCTTCCCCTTTCTTAATTCCTTTTCTAAGCAATTTAGTCTTCTTAAAAATTTGTTTTCAAACGTTCTCTTTCATTGTGTCATGCCTACCAGAATTTCAAAAATTATAAAATCATTTTAACTGTTAAATCATTTATTTGAAATTTAGCGCCCCTAAAATTTCTGTGCTCGGGGCAAGTACTCTATCCCTCTCCTAAAATCGTTCGTACCTAAGTTCAAATAGCTAATTAAGCAAAAAGGGAAGATGGGGTACTAGTCAGAAACGTAGAATTGATGTTTTCTTTGAAAATCGAGGCAAATTGTAAAACCATGAAATTTCGGAGGTTTTAATTAAGATCAGATGTTTACAAGTAAGCTAGTAGACCAAATTACAATAGGAAAAAAAGAGAAAAATTAAACAAATAAAGAAATCTTTCTACATTAAATTATTCTGAATTTACACTGAATTTTGTATTAAAATGAATTTCAAACATAGTTAAATTATATGCACTGCTCTTATGTGTTGCTTGCTGTAAGAGGTACGGAAGCTTACTATGTGACAATTTAAGTAGTTAAACTGCTTTATTATACTCATTTACTATTGGAACCACCTACCTACCTTTTAGCTGTTTTTTTTTGTTCTTTCTTTTCTGCTTGTCTTTCTAAAAATTTTGCTCAATCATCTGCATAATTTACATTTCATGTCCTGATTTCTTTCCATGTTCTACCATAGATCTTGCCATGTTTCTTAAGACAAAGTCAATCGAAATCACCCATATAGAGGGATGTCACACAACCCTTAACTCATGATTCAACACCAAACCAACAGCTAACCTAACTTAATACCTAAATCAGGGCAATAGTATTCCCTCATAAAGCACTAATCTATTTAATATACTAACCTGTTAATAATCTATTATACTGAGGATAATTGAAGCTTGATTGTTCGGACATTTATCAATTACAAATCCAGGAGTAAATATAGGACTTAAGTCCCTTACTTTCCTAAAACGTAACTATTCTTATCTAAAAAAACTTTTTTAGACTACTTAAGATTTGGATTAATAACTGAGAAGTGCCAGAATGAACAAACCAATATTTGATTTGTAATTTTTTTTTTTAGATCAAAAATAAGCTCAAGTAGTTTGAAAACATACATCCATCAACAAGTATAGATGATTCCTGTTTAAGAAGGCCAGATCTAAATTTGAAATCTGCAGACACTCCCAGAAAAATGGCCAAAGGATTGTCATCAAGTTTAAGTGGGAAAAAAGGATTTGTACTTTCCCAAAACGCTTCATTGCCCACTTAAGAAAGACCAAGAAAACAAATTGATTTGCAAAAATAATATTACTCCAGGAGTCATCATACTAGCTGAGAAACAAGACATTAGTTTTCATTAATTTTACTTTCTGTGACAGTTTGAGCTTTAGATGGGTATTGATAAATGCTTTCTCGAATTGGTTAGCATCCTTACTTGCCTGTTAGAAAGGCAACAAAAAAAAATTCAAAAAATTTCTTCCAGTCCCCTTTTTTAACTTCTCAAAAAAATTTATGAGGACCTTCACTATTAAGAAGTTTGAACAACAAAGAATCAAATACAAGATTGAAGTTCTCCTCAATCAAGTATATATTTCATGAATATATAGTAGCGTAAAAGCAATAGTAGGTTATTTGCATTTATAATGTAATTTGTTTGATAATGGTAAATATGAATAGAAAAATGAAGAATCCAATTTTATTTAAAAAAAATATCATTGGGATAACTAGAACTCACAACAGCCTACAGGCAACATGCCATACAAGGAGTGAGCATCAGCAAGTATGTGAGAGCCTCCATTAATTATTTCTTGTAATTTTCTGGGATGAACAAGTCTGTAAAACCATTGATTGACAAACAGATATTATCAATTAGGAGACCTAGCAAAACAGGTTATCCCATACGATAAACAATATGAAATGTTTCTTTAATCTTCAAAAGTTTAATTTCCAGGTTTAAGGGAGGGTGTATTGAAAGGATTTTAGTTTTTTTGAACTCATGCCAAAAGTACAGCCTAAGCAAAGTATAGACTAGCAAATAAATTGACACTTCAGCCATTCATTACATGTACAAAACTACAGCATTACTATATTACCTTCCTTGATAGCAGCATGATCAAGGAAGCTAGTTCCATCCATGTTCAACCTGTTAAGCAACAAATACACGATTAGTATTCTCTACCAAATTGCTCTTCCGTGTAGCTCAAAATCTTCAGACTGAATAATTAACAAATCATTCAATCAATCTTCAAGCAAGGACAAAACCTAGAAGAAAAGTAGAGTAAATATCACACAATTCTGAAATCTGTCTTAGAAACAATATGTATGTTTCTTTTGAATAGATATTTTCTTTTTATTTGTTTTTAATTTCTTATTTGTTTCTTATAATAATTATTTTCTTTTCTTATATTAATTTCTTATAAATAATTTATCATCATTATATAGAAAGATAATTAATCAAATACATAATTCTCATCAAGAATAGAAAGTTCCACCCTCAAGAGTTTGAATTTAAATTCATCACTTGATGCTTCAATATAGTCTTGATGTAACTTCATCTAATTGTCACAATGTTTTGTTTAATGAACTGAATGTTCTGTAAAGATCACAGTAAGAAAATAAAGTGCAAAACATCAAAATGATAAAAAAAAGTTACATAAAAAGAACATTCAGCTTTAGGCTAAGAAAAGTAAAAAACGATCAAGGAAATTTCCAGTGTATCATTAATTGGTTCATAATAAGTAGTAATTTATGATGTACTGAGAATTTCCAATACAAGTATGCAAAGTATTTGCTGCATTTACTGCTACTAGTTGAGTCCTATGTTCCTACCTCTATCTTCTACCTATGAATGAATAAATGAATGCAGATAACACCCATTAATGAAAAAAGATGGAGTACAAAAAAGAAGAAAAAAAAACATAAGACCCTAATTCTTCTGAGACAAACAAAACAAAAGCACCTATGTTCCTACCTCTATTTTCTACCTCAGAATGAATAAATGAATGCAGTTAATACCCATTAACGAAAAAAGATGGAGTACAAAAAAGAAGAAAAAAAAAAACAAAAAAAAAACATAAGACCCTAATTCTTCTGAGACAAACAAAACAAAAGTACAACAGCCAAAAACAAATGCCGACTACTGTAGTAAAACCTTGACCCATTGTTTTGACTAGACAGGTCAATTATATCAATCAATTTGTAACAGAAAAACTTGTTCAGGGTTGACAACACTGTACGGGCATGTAACATATCTATCACTTGTCCATGGTGGTAAATGCATCAGAGACTTTGCATACTTGTAGTAGAGTTCATGCAATTTTAATTTATCTGTAGCTGTAAAAATGTGCCAAAATGACCTAGAATACAGATAATGAGGCAAAACCATAGCTTTATACACCTGGGCCAACAGACAACAGTCAAACTTCCCCTTTTGTGCCACTATACAGCAATATTTAGAAGAAGACCCCTTCCGAAATGAGAATCACCAAGTGTGATGCTCCAACCAGCATCATAGATGTCAAATTACAAAGAAATACTTCAGACTTTTAAGTATTAAACTGGAGTCCAATATAGTCACAAACTTGTTGTAACTTGATAAACTTATCTTCTAGCCCACACAGAAAGCAGTTCAGATTTAGTACATCATCCACATAACCAATCTAAGACAAATCAATACCACAGATTATAAATCATGAGCGACTTTGATTGTGGCTTTACAATACTGTTATTAAATGCCGTTGGTGATGAAATAGCACCTTATCTTAGCCCTTTCTTTACCAGGAGAAGGGAATTTTCATGCCAAGAAAAAAAAAATTATATATAAGATGCTAGTACACTCATTAGCAAATAGTGGAAGCCTAAGTTTTATTGACCCTATTTTATTTGTAGCATTAAAGCTAATCATCTTGTAGTATTAAGGCCCAAAACTATTTTCCCCTATCATAGGAAATCTTTAATAGCTGCTATGATTTAGGTGATTGTGAGTCAGTTTTTTAGGACTCCCAAGATAAAAAGTAAAATAAAATGTTGGTTTCTCTTTTTCTATGTTTCTTAAACATATTGTGGGAAAAAATCAAGTTATTTTAGTTTGCTGAATATAACCAAAGTGGATTGGAAATGGAAGTAGATATTTTTTGGTTGATTCTGCCAGTATAAAAACAAATATCAGTTGCAGGCTTGTTATTTTTGTTTTTAAAGGTGCAAAAATCATTGTTAATTTTCAAAATTTTTCTTGGTATAAGGCATAGAATCTGCTCCATGGGGTAGAATTTTGGAAAATGTGTAGATTTTGTAACCTACAGCAAGTCTCTGATGTCTAACATAAACTGTTCAAAAACAAAAGCAAGAAAATACAAGTTTAAAAATTGCTTAACTTTAATTTCCTACTTTTCCCAGCGTGGTAGCACTATTTCGTCAGCCAATTAGAAGAGGCGACTCAATTTTGATGAATCCTGCAAATTAATATTGCAATTCGTTGGTGATGACCTGGGGTTTTATGTAAATTCTTCCAAATAAATATAGTCTTTCACTTTTCCTAGATGTCACTGCCAATTTG
The DNA here is from genome assembly GCA_010016065.2 of Carybdea cf. marsupialis auct. non (Linnaeus, 1758). Lineage (NCBI taxonomy): Eukaryota > Metazoa > Cnidaria > Cubozoa > Carybdeida > Carybdeidae > Carybdea > Carybdea cf. marsupialis auct. non (Linnaeus, 1758). Next base: position 3,310 of record JAAAKL020003824.1, on the reverse strand, counting down.
AAAGTACTGTATATAGTTGACCAGTGACAATTCTTTGTCATTTCTGTGTGCTCACTCAGGATTTTATAATGATTGCAGTATTTTGGAGGTTACTAATATGTGAGTTTTATTTATTTTTTTAGTCTTTTTTCTTAATATGTTGCATTTAATTTAATTTTTTGTCTTCCTGTTGACAAAGGCTCCCAGATGTAGAGTAAAAAATATTTGAATTTTATAAGTTTTTTTGTTCCACAGTTTTATTTAGTTATGGCCTCTCTAAAATTCTGTGAATGGAAAAGCAGTGTTGTCTAACAAATTATTTGAAATATTTCTTGGTATAAATCCTAGAATCTGCCCCAAAGGCTAGAATTTTGAACAATGTGTAGACTTTGTAATCGACAACCAGTACAGCAACAGTCTGATATCTATCATAAACTGTTTGGAAGCAAAAGGAAAAATTTAAGTTAAAATATTGCTTAATTTAAATTTTTTTTCCTACTGTTTCCAGCTTGGTCGTGTTATTTTGTCAGCCCCTAGGAAGAAAGCATTTAATTTACACTGAATTTGGCAAATCATTATGACTTTTGGATTGAAACTGTCAGGTTAAGAAAAAGAAAAATGTTAACAAAAGGTGGCTTAATTTAAAATACCTTTAAGTAGATATTACAGCATACAAGTTTCATTCTCTCTAGTCCAGAAACTTGTAAAGTCACTTTCAAAGGGTTCCAGTTTTAGGTTCCTTTCACCATGATATGGGAAGTATACTTTTTTTTACAAACAATAGTTTAAAGAGACATAATCACAGTTAGTATTCTCAGGCACGTAAGCCTTTTGGAGTAGGATACAGAAAATACATTTGAGTTCTATAGAAATAATACAAATTTCTATGTTCTTGGATCAATATCTTATCCCACAAATGCTTACCATATTGTTCATTTGACCAACAAGTGCTTTTCTTCATTTTCCAAAACTTGTACTCTTAAATTATTACAAATTCATTATTGTAGTTGATCCTATTTATTACACTGCATGTTGGGAACGGCATAAGTACCTTGAGCATTTATTAAAATTGGGAGTATAAAGTTTTTTTTTAAGTTTTAACTTGTGATTCCACCCATGGTCCTTTACATCTAGTCACTTCCAATGCATGGGGCCACTGACAGCCATTCATCACACTACAAGTCTGATATAAACATGCAATTTACAGAACTTGTCCATTATCTTAACCATACTCAGTTCTTTAGCTGAGCAGACCAGTTTCTCTGTCTGCATTTGGTTATAGTTAGCTTAGTCTGGTTGAGATAAACTACTATGTAGATATATTTTAATTAATTATTTAATATAAATAGTTGGTTATGTTAGGCATTTCATATAATGCATTCTGGGTGGCCTACTTTCAGTTATACTCTGTTTTACTTTCCATAATTTTGTTACTGAATTATTACATTTTCATCACATTTTGACATATCTCTTTATGATAAACCAAACTTTGCTTCTTGAGTGTGATTGGGATGACAGACAAGTACCCAATTTACAATAGCTTCAAGTCATCCAATCTAGCATGCAAATGCGGTGAGACTTTTTTCAAGCAATTACCAGGTTATTAGATAAAGTAAATGACATGCTGCTTTCTTGTTCCCTAATAAATAAATATATTTAAAAGGGGTGGTTTATCATATAAAAGCAATAGTCTGGGCTTTACACACCACTTAAATTAAGATGCAGCATTTTCATTTTTTTTTCTTGCATCCCCATCTTGTCAAAACTTCAATTATTTAATCTCACATAACAGCCAATAATTTAACCTTTACTTGAAGCTATTATGGCACTCTCTAGAAGGCATTGTTGGGCAAAAATGTAAGTAAAAACCATTTCTTTTTAACTTCTGATGTCAAATCTCTCCTAGACTTCAAGTCATTCCACCCTATGGTATGTATTGTTTAATTTGATTTTTCATTCATTTTTGTAAAAAGAAAAAATATTAATATTTGTTTACACTTCTATCACTTTTACTGCTGCTATAACTTTTCAACATGTTCAATCACAATGTTGATTGAATTTTAGTGCTAAAAAAATGCAGCCTTTAAAAGGATGAAAACAATATAAGAAAAAAAGGTGTAAGATTATATTATTTTTAAGGCTTTATCCAATTTGATTATTAAAAGTCAATGCCTGTTGTTCATATAACTTTTATCCAATATTTTAGCCCTTTTCTATAGCCAAAAATAAGAGAAAATCTTTAAGCTGAATTTCCAAGTAAAGAAATTATTATATTTGGAAAGTCCATGAAATAATTATTGAGTGATTTGTTCATCTAATTTGTTGCTTAAAACAGGAAATACCTCTAAATTTACCAGTTCTACTGCAAAGAAGCCACATTAGCAAAATCAAGAAATGGAACAATAAATGAGAAATATATCACTTGGGCTATATATTTACAAATTAGGAGGTTGGATGGAAGCTGAGAGAGAATTTTAGAATTATAAAGTTGTTTCAGAACTTTAAAGGGTTTCTTTCTCAACAATACTAATTGTGCATCCACTCAAGAAATAGAATAAGGGTAATGTTCAAGTTTAGCTACTTTTTGCTATCTTGGAAAGGGCTTAGGTTAGGTAAATCAAACTTTCAGAAATGAATCAATGGCCAAAAAGTTACTCTAAGAAGGTATTGCCAAGCTTCCATGTTAACCCTCTTCTAATTCCTAAGTCTTAGAATTTTGGTTATTGACAGGTCTATACCTATTGAAATTTTGACAAAACAACTTTTCACCTTAAATTTCAATTAGGCCTATTAGTTTCTTTTGCTCTGGTTTTAGTTCTAAAAATGCAATTCCCATTATTTGAGTAGAATTTTAAGCCATATCAATGGTTTTGTCTAAATTTAGGAAATGTATTTGCAGATCTTTGAGACCTCATAAATTGGGGTTGAGCAAAATTGTGAAACTGAAAACAGTTTTGCTGTAGGCTACTTCATTTGAGCTGAAGATCAATTTTGCAAGGTTTCAATTTCATAGGCTAACACAAAGATTATTAATGGTCAGAACCTGCTAGAGTGCAAAGAAGTGGAGGTATGTACTTCAAAATTTCCTATATCTATTCTACCATTTTGTTTAAGTTATACAAGAAAGCTGTACATGCCCAGTTAAGTTATTATTACTGTAAAGAACAAAATTCCACTGGAAAACCAATTTGGGTCCAGAAAAAGACTATCTACAGATATGGCAGTTCTGAAATTGGTTGATTGGATTAATGATGCATTTGAAGCTGGTCTTATACCTGCAGCTGTGTTTTTGGATATGAGAAAAGCGTTCGATACGGTGGACCACTCAGGG
>JAAAKL020003823.1:0-22229 GCA_010016065.2 Carybdea cf. marsupialis auct. non (Linnaeus, 1758) | reverse complement strand
ATTGAAATCGTCGCGTGGGCCCTGGTGAATAATCCGCCAAGTGAAAACATCTCGGCATAAAAAATCAGCTCTATTTTACTTGACTTTTTTTACTTTGACCTTCTTTTTTTTGTTAGGAAATGAGAAACAGCTGCATTTGTTTTCTGCAGTCTCATGATCTTAAAACCTCTTCTCCCCAATTAAGTCCCACTTTGAATAGTGCTTATGTTTTTTATGATGTTGCTACTCATGTGGATATTGTTACTTTTGCTGTCAGGTCTAACTGTACGTACATCACTGCGTCGATACGCTCTTCTTCCTTTGGCGCTGGTGCTTTTTCAGGTGCTGCTCTGGTGTCTCCCTAACATTCAACAACTTCTTTTCTTGTTGCTCCTGATGTAACTGTTCTGTTTGCTTCTGTCCCTTGTGCTTTTTACTTTTCTGCTTTCATCCTACTACAACACATTGCCTATGTGTTAATATATATTTCTACTCTTTCTTGTTAACATACATGTTATAGATACTGCTGATGTATTTATTATTGTTGACAAAACTGTTGCAGAGGACAAACAATTATGGCAAAACGGAAAAGTTGGCAAGCTGATACAATTAAAATTTTATCAAAGTACTTTCGAGAAGAAAGGAACATTACTGAATATTGTAAAGGGATTAATTGAGAATTGGGAATTTTGAACGAGTTAACATGTACTTACCTTTGCCTTTGCATCTTGTGTTGCCTCGGCCTCTGCTGCCATCACTCGCTGCAATTGCTGAGGTAATCGTACGTCTTTCCTGATAACAAGATAATGATCTTGTATTTATGTCAAGATACTAACAAGCTGTTAAATATAAAAGCTATTAAACAGACTTTGGATAAAATTGAAACCTGAAAACGTAAGACAGAAATGGGCAGATTTGGTGTTAAATGATTTTGCTGTAGCTGAAAAGAGAAATGCAGAAGAAGGGTGGGGTTATGTGATAGTTATAATTATGGTCGTATTTGTCTTCAAACAAAAACATATTTTGTTCTCAACTTTGCAGGATTGCTCTCGTTGTATGACTGCTTATCTCCCGATACAGTGTCGGTCCAGGCACATTATACATCAACAACAACAATGTCTGTTAATTTGTAGAGAGTTGAGGTTGGTATAGTGATGCAAAAGCCCATACTAGACAGCCGATGAGTGGGTTTCTCCATAAAGCGGTATAATCTCTATTTGTGAGAACATTAAAGAATACGAAGTACTCTAAAGTCTGCATGCAATACTACTATAATTATAATCATCTTTGAATAATTAAAATCAGTCTCTTGTCACATTTTACCACTTAACTCTGCTGACCAACACCCAGCCATTGCAATAACGACCGGCAATCAATAAAATTCCGAAAAGATAAGGAAAGAGGTTAATATTTGGGACAAAGAAGTAGATGGCTATGTACTCTATATTGGTAACAATTAGTTTTTTCACAAGTTTGAACTAAATCAATGGTAAAACAAAAATTACATATTTAGGTCCCTTAACATTGATGATGTATAGCTAGCTAGAAATAACTGTATTAATGTAATGGCGCAGTGGAACTTTCCGTTAGCGTTTTTACTTTCCGCTTTTCCTAATTTTAGCATAGATGCTGAAACATATTGGCTCTTCCTAGACGTCAATAAACCATTAGAAGGAACACAAATTTTGGGGAACATTTTTGTGCCTTGCTTCTATTTCATCGATTTTAGAGGCGGGGTAGGTTGGATATTGAAATTTTCGTACACTAAGTGTTTGTTGTTTGTATAATATGGCACTTGCGTGATAATGAATGCGGAGGAAAGCGTGACGTCACCATTTTGAAAATGTTTGAATTATGGAAAATATACTCCATTTTCATGTTTCCCTTTTAGTAAGAACGTCAATGGCCAAAATTGAGAGTGTTGCCCTTACCCAACTCCGAGTTATCAGCTTTCAAAGTTATAAGTCTCTCTAAAAAGCCTCATTATTTGATGCTGGTTTTGACCAGAGAATTTTGGGGGTTCAAACGCCTCTAGTTTAGACACTTAATACACTACAGGTCTAGTATTTTGGGAAACAGCCTATTCCAGGGTTGCCTTTAGATATCTGGAGCCAAATCGTGCTATTTCCAAAATTTTCATTTTGTGACGTCATCACTTCCCCCTAGGTATATCCTACTTCATGACTTTATGTAAACATCATAGGCGTCAAAGGATACCATCATGATTTGGCCTAATTTTGACGTAACAATGAAGCATTATGCATTTAATGACTGCGGAAAGCATTAAAAAATACTTGTTTATAATATTTGTATTTCAGTTCATTTTTCTATTTACAGTTAGCTTCCAAGGATTGATAGACCATATAATAGTAATATCATGACATTGAATGATGGATAATTACGAATGACATAGTAGTAACTGTTGGAAGAGTAACACAATAGCATACGATCAGGTAAGCATTAAATCTTATAGTGTGTGCCATAACATCCCCTGATACTCTTTTACGGACAATTTTGAGATGCTGACGATAATTTGAATTATTTTCAACCAAACGTAACGTAGGCGTCAGGTGCAGGGCACATGTAAGTGAGCTGCTTCAAAGTCTTGGCACTCCATACAAAAAACATGCATAATGGTGTAGCGTTTTATATTTACGTCAATGTATACACCTATTCAGAAAGTACTGAGAAGAACTAAATTTGTGATGTCTGGTGATTAAAGTGGATTGAATTTTCTAGCACAACACAACTAGCAAATATCGGGAAATCTCAAGACGATATTGAATTAAAGGTTCCATTTTTTATCTCTTAATAAATACGTAGCTAACACAGGCCTTGATGCAGCAGAACTGGAGACTGCTATGACAGACAGAGCAGTATGGCGTGCCATCACCGCTCGAACAGACAGATGGCTGTTCGCCATAAGTCAAGTAAATCAACCTACTGAGGAGAGAATATTAGATGCCTTTAGTAAGAAGAATACATTAAAAGAAAATTAACAAAATATAATGCGATGCTGATGTCATGAAAAACAAGGCAAACTTTGCAGTATTAGACACATGTGGAGACAAGGAGAAGTTGTCAATCCCTGGTTGTTTTGCAATTAAAATCCCCCTTAAGTCGCTGGTTAAGAAAAACGTATCTTGTTATGAGTATTTTGGTGCCTATTCAACCTTTGTGGTTACTTCAAGTTTTTTTCTTAGTTGAATAAAAGATAGACAAACCTAGTCAAAAGGGAAAATTTGCCAACTGATGACTTGCTCCTAAAGATCTACGACATCAAAATATTATGTTTGGTTTTGTCTATAAATATACAATCTCGTTACTATAGTACCCTGACGTTAAAAATACGGTCTATCCATCTCCCTCTCCCGGCCTACCTATAAAAAGAACTGTTCAAATTATTAAAAAAAGGAGACAAGTTTATTCAGCAACATCCAGTAACACTTAAAAGTAAAAGCACTACCCATTCCGTCTAATTTAATCTAATTAAGAATCTGAATTACGTAGAGAGACATGTGTCTCCTATTCTGAAAATTTTCCCATGGCCTCTCATTAAGATTTACCATCATTCTTTTTGCTATGACAACATGGTAACATAATAAACATAGCTATAACGTTGCGTGGCTTACATTTCTACTCTTTCAACAGTGACTCCCCAGGCATCTGTGATTTCATCCAGGATAATCTACAATCCAGAAGAGAGATCTCCATATTAAGCAACAGGACCACAAGATGGACAACATTATCCTTGGCCTAAACTGATCATGTTTGTTGAGTCAGCATGAAACTTGTTGTGTATTTGCGACTTTGCTATAAAACATGACTCTAGCTTCAGTATTTTTGCAAATCTCTTCTATTTAGTCGCCAACGGAATATATGCCATTTTCAAAATTTTGAAATTGGAATTAAGCTGTCCCAAATAAATAACCTTCTTCTCAATGTACATTTTAAGGAGCTGTAGAGATAGTACAGAATCTATCATGCGGTCTTTTTTCTCAATGTACATTTTAAGGAGCTTTAGAGATAGTACAGAATCTATCATGCGGTCTTTTTTCTCTTAGTAATATTTTTTCATCGTTGCCTTAGCAAATTTCTTCTAATTATATTAAAGGCTAAAGCAAAAGGATTCTTGAAGGTTATCTCTAACACAGTATTATCATGTTTATACAGAATGTTCTTCTGCTCTGTAAGTTTTATTTGTTCCAGAATATCCTCAGACGTTTGTGCCCATAGGTCTTTATCATTCTTGCAAGTGCAATATAACGTTAAAAAAGATCGTACTTTTAAGATCTTTCTTTTACACAAACCAGGTTTGAAATTAAGCAAATATATTGCAATGTCACACATTGATATAAAATCTTATACCAAATGATGACGATCTTTTCTAACAAGGATGTCTGTGTTGAATTTAAGTCGCAATTACCTCTTACTATTTGATAGGTCTATTTCTACTTCTACACCAGATCTTATTTCTCTCAAGGTTTCACAGAACAAGAATAATTATGATATGTCTAGTTATATCAAACAACAATGTTGAATAATCATTCTGATACATGAAAACGTCTACATCATATTATGAGAAGACTTTGAATTTCTTAAAGGCAGTGCGAGTATCATCTAGCATCTTTACTTGAATATGCAAGCATGCAACTACAGGCCATGAGATGGTTTCCCAACTTGGATAAGATCTTGAGTTCAAGAAAATTAAGAGCATCTAAAAGCCTTTTCCACCTAAGGGCACTTTCAAGACAGGGCTCAATGCGTTAATATCCGGAAGGTACTGATCATTGATGGGCTCACTTTTAAGCTTTAACAGGTAAGCCATAATGCGTTCTATCCAAAGACTTTGCTGGCCTTTTGTTATGGATTGTTACTTGTTATAGAAATTATGCTTAAACTCATTAAATCAATGGCTACCAGATATCAACTGTTGACTGTAAAATTTTAGCCGCTTTCTATTTATGATTAATCAAGTTCTGTTGATGGGAGATCTTGGTATTCTGAGGATACCACACTGATTCGGGAAGATAGCTACAAGCTTCACTTATCAATTAAGTAGTCATTATCATTACATATATTGAATCTGGCTGCAAAACAATTATGTCAAAATGTCTAAGTATGTATTGTGCCACATTACATTCTAAGCTGACATTGGTGACGCTTTAATTGCTGCTATTAGGCATGTTACTGTTACATTGACTCCGTTTATCATAACATTGTCCACATCATCCTATAAATTAACGTCTGTCGCGTCAACTGATGGCTCTACTAATCAAACATCATTTATGATCTTTGATAACTCATGATGTCCACACTTCTACGTTAAATTTGTCATGACTAAAAAGAGTACTTCCTTCAGCACCCAACAAGTATAAAATTTGGCTTTTAATAGAAATAACCGCAAGGACTTTCCTTTCTTAAAGAGTCCTTGATCCATCACTTAGATTTCTCGCGTTTAATGAACGCATGTGAATAATAACCAGTGGTACACATTTTTTCTTGGAAAGATTTCCGATACAAATTAGTTTTCAACTGGATATTTGTTCCAATTACTAAAACGCAAGTGTTGTTGTGAGCAACCTGAGCATGTTGATATTCTTTCTATTCCGTCTCGAAATTTGGAGCGCATAATTACAGCCTAAATATGGATACTGCATGACCGTTTATGTAACTCTGAATGCATTTCTGTTTTACTGCACAACGAGATTGTATTCAAACTTTTTACAAAGAGAAAGCTTTATCTTCAGGCCTGACTACGTGCTTGGTTTAAGCTCTCTTCTTTGGCTTAACTATTTATATTAGTTGAAAGAAGACGGTCTGTAGTTTCTAGCAGATGGTGTATAATACTTAGTTTCTTTGAAGAGCACTGTTAGTGCACCGACAAAAGTAACTAACCATAGTAAAGAGGTCACAGCTGCCAAATAACAGTAACCCTCTGCTTATTGAAACTACGACATTATTTATTTAAAGTAATACCTTACAATCTGGGATCACTGACCCCGGAGGGGTACCTAAAACGTAGTTTTGATCCAAACACTTTTACTAGTAACTTCACACGTTGCACGCATTCTACAAACATATTCCTTGGGACTTTCAATGAATTATTAGTTGAAGTCGTTAGCATTACAAGTATTTACTACCTTCAATAGAAGTCAACTACTTTCAAATATGCCATAACGTTGGGCTACTATAGGAAAAAGAAATCAGTTCAAGATATCTAAAAAGACTTTATTCACTTGGGATGCTTTCTAATCCAAGAGTTTAGAAATTTAATAATTATTACAGTTGCCCTCTGTTGTAAATTCCATTTTATATCTATTTGTTTGAAATGATAATAAGATAATAAAATAATAGCAATACTAAATTAGCAGTAATTATTTGCTACAGTTATTTTTCTTCCTTCTGTAGGTCATCCAAATAATATCTCAAAACTGGATTCAACATACCTGAGCTTCTTTGCTTAAATTTGCGCGATTCATCAGTGTTTCTGTCAGCGTTTTACCTCCAACAATGTTGCGAATAGTGGTTTGTGCCAATAAGCGCGTGGAGGACGTAGCATTCGTAACCCTGGTGATTGAATACATTGGGTTGTGGATTCGAAAATAGACGACAGCATCGACACTGACTGTAACACTGTCTCGAGTTAAAATCTGCAAAGAAAGGCCATCTTGGTAATCTACTTAACAAAGGATTTTGTTACAAAAGATCATTAAGGTGGAAGGGGAAATGATGGAACTAAGGGCAATTACAGAATAAAAAAAATTGGATATTTGAATTAAACGTGTAACATGGCTTAATAGAAAAGAGAACGTAGAAATGAATATTAAATTGTAAAGACAACATAATTATTGAGAAGAGAATGATGTCAGTGTGTGTAATAACGGTTTTGATAGGTCATAGTTGTGCACAAATTTTCCGCAGTTACAAAAGAATAATCTCTTACATTATCGACGTCTCTAACTGTTGATTTAGCTGTGCATATATGACCATTTGTTTGTCAACTTATCAATTATTATGTTTCTTTAATAGGTATTTGGTTTAAGACAAAAAAGACTTATTAACAGAAATTTGAACATTTGCATCATAAAAGGTCATAGATTATTTTCAGAAAAATATTCAAAAAAGGAAGATTGACCCAGGGGCCATGCCTTTATTTGCATTGGAGTCATTCATTGCATCATTTCCTCATACACCTATTCTACACGGGGTCTTCAGATATACCTTATTTCACGAAGGGGGATGGGGCTATTGAAGCCTAACTTCAATAAGTCACAATAGTTTTCAAAAAAAGAGAGTCCTTAGAGCTGAAACTTAGTTATCTTGTATTTTTGACAATTTGAAACATGATGAAGGTAATTTGGTTTGCTAATTTTTGTACAGGTGGGTAAAAAATGCCAAAAAATCTTACTATCGCATTAACTGAGTAGAATCACCATGTTCTGGATTCAGATAAAGGGTTATGACGTTTTAAAGATAGCAAAAGGCCTTCTATGATATAAATCTTTTTACAGTTTAAAAGGACCATAAAGGTATTTTAAGAAACTTTGCAAAGACTATTTCTCCTCATTTGTGTGACAAGGTTCTCTGAGCTTTATGAGCTGTGCCTGTGACAAAACGAGGTTATGATATTATTACAGCATTTATTTCTAGTTTTAGGATATTCTATAGCATGTAGATAAAGTATCATAATGAAATATACTTTTAAAGATTCATAGTTAGCAAAAGTAAAAAATATTTGAAAAAAGTAATGGAAGGTTTCTGATGAAAGAGGGTTGCTTAGAACAAAACACTTGAAATACCTGCTAAATGTATACAAAGGCAACTTTTCCAATTTACATCCAAAACTGTAACAAAACAATTTTATCGAGGAAAAATTTTCAAAGGAAACATACATGCTCGTTTCTAAAATTTGGGAGTACAATTTTAAAGGGCGTGGTAAGGGAGGTCTCAAAGGATAAACATTTTTGTTCAAAAAATTTAAGAAATTCAGAGTATTACTAGAGAAGTTAAGCGAAAGAAACTTCTGAGGGGACACAAAAGCTGTCTACAATTAAATAAGTAGAATGTAAGGTAGGCAAATTATAGAGATTGCAATAATGTTTAAGACAATGCGTTGCTTTGGTGCATCGTATTTAACGTCAATGACAAAAATTACACACAGGAATGCAGGTAGTAAATATGATCAGCTTCTGGTATCTTATTATCACCATTGAAAATAAAGTAGTCTATCCATACTAGGTAAGAAACCATTAAGAATAGCAGTGACGAGTTATAATATACAATGCGTATAGACTATAGATTCATGTCTTTATTCATAGATATTTAATGAACCCATTACTTTAATATATTTGTTAACATTTGTTGACAATTTTTTGAAGAAAGCTTTCCTTGGTTCGATAGATTTTCCTAAGGATATTCATTATCTTCTAAATTGCGTTTGAGGTTAGAAAAATAATCATCATCATTCTCTTTATAATTATTAAAATGAAACTTATGGGTTTTATAGTGCTGCTGTATATAAACTGAAAACATTCTGTAGAATAGTAAGACCGATCAATGCTTTTTATTACCTTTTCAAATAATCTCAGTTCAATTCAGTTTAATTTCTATTCTATTTCTTTGTGCTCCTTTCAGAATAAATATTCCACATCATCTATACGTTATTTATATACATTTTATTGTTGTTTCTTGATGTGCCTCGTTTTCAAAACGTAATGGAAAATGCTGTCTAATGAATAGTCCTCAATTCAATACCGTAAACGTAGTTTTTACGTAGGATTCACCAAAGAGTAGAACAAGATGAGCCGAAATATTACATGTACCTCTTGTGGGGGAATTTCAAAGGACCGCAGCCTTAAATCCACTTTGATAAAATGATCTGTGCACGGAAGGACAAATACAGCACCTGCCAAAAAAAGACAAAATTGTGTAATGTGTCAATATCATGGATTTACGAACAGTACTAATATCATTGGAAAATCACCGGCGATATTATGAGGTGAATTAAATATCTGCTTTTTGATTTGGCGCTTCCCAAAACAGGCTTAAACCATGGCAAACAAAGAAGTTAGGACATCCAAGTGACAGTCAATAGCTACAATAAATAGGATGTTTAGAATATTGATTCTTCGGTTTGGTCTCTTAAAGTTACACTTCCCAAACAATGAACTATAGGAGCTGCAAATGTTTGATACTTCTGATCGTCAGGGGGAAAGGTGTAAGCCTTTGTAATTCCTTACTATGTGATGAGTTCTAGAATATTTCCTCTAGACTTTTACTGCTGGTACATATGTATCCGAAGAGGTAATGTAGGAAAAACAGAATGAAAAAGTAGCACCCTCTTTTTTGTCTAACTCCTTCCCCCTTAAAAGCAAGAAATGTTATTATGCCATCATTTTTCTAGGTGTATCCACTTTTCTCAAAATTTAATTGAAACCACAGCAAAGAGTTTGCAGAAGATTAGAAAGTCTACTAAGAACATCTAACTTTGAAGAAATCTGCAACACATTGTACAAAGTATAGAGTATTTTACTTCACTCGTCTTGTTGCTATCTCGTTAAAGAAAGATCCTAATGAAAAGATAACTGGATATTTTCTTTGCTTTCGTAAAAACTGCTTCAAGAATGGCCGGGTAGAATAAAACTCTTATTAAATGTGAGGACATGTGAGATTTCCAAGCAAATTATGGCCATTTACTAAGTCCCTTTTAGAAGAAAAGACTTGTTGCATGCATAACTAGTCAAAACGTATGAAATCACGCCATGATGCCTAACGACAGGTAGTACGCAGTTGTATCATCCTCTTGTCATCTGTAGCAGTGAAGAGGCAAGAAATTATTTCGATTATTGTCAATTATCAGTTATCACCCCTTCTCCTCACTGGCATTGCTTTATCTAATACAGTCAACCCCTACAAAAGGGGTCATCTAGATTAGATTAGTTCAAAACTATACAGTGTCATAACTATAAAATTCTTCTAACCCTACTAAACTTTCTTCAACAGCACCTGAAACGCTTTGAGTATGATGCACCGCACTGTTCTATACCCCTTGAGTTACAAAACCAAGATGATTAAGTCAACTTCTAAATCATAGGGAGCCAGTAGTTAGACCTTAAAGGCAGCATACAGATATCTGACTTTATTCTTTTAGCAGGTGTACTGACAGAGAAAGGATGAGACTACATGATTAAATATTAATTTTTCTTAAATATTGTTTAACTTTAAGACTAGTGTTTTCAGTAATTATATTAACGGAAATATTGCGATATTGCCCAGTTAATGTCTGATAAAGGCATGGGATTTGGCTTTAATCACAAGATATGAGAGAATATATCCCCCAGTGTTTAACAATCATCTGAAGTAGATATCGATTAATCCATAACTTTAATCTGTCAAGCTAATGCTAATCATGTTAAACCGAACTCCATCTATATGTTCTCAAAAGCCACTATTCTCCCTTGATTATAGATATTTTGTACAACTTATAATGTTCTGATATACAGAGACGTTTCAATGTTCTCCATTTCAAGAAAACATAGAAAAAATAGAAGGTGTCTCTAACTGCAAACGAAGATCCTTTCTTGCTAAAGTTGTATTCATTATGGAATAGTGATCACTGTTGTTATCTCTGGAATATAAAATTGCCACGAATAACCCTTGCTTCAATGCACTCACTTAGAAACAAATTAATTTCGCACCATCACTGTCCAACTCCGGTGGTAGGACTGAAAGTAGAGACTTTCTGTCTCGTTGTGTCTTTCCTCTTCTTCTATTTTCAGAAGTTGAGATAAAAGATTCCAATTTCCTATTTCTCTTTTGCACACTCATACTACTTGGGTGATCGTACACAAACTGAAAAGCGGGGTAGATCTTTTTAGGGGTGCAGGAATGATTGCCTTTGGGCATCCATACCCACCCTAACATGACTGTAGGAAGATAGTGTTGCCTTGATTTTGTCTACAGTGATGCTTGGAAAAATTATTTCTAAAATATTGCTCGCGAGGCTAAACAGCCTCCCAACCCAACAAATAGCAACTTTTCTTGATTAAGGCCGGGCACATCAGCTAGCATATATATATAAACATATATATTTATAGTTATATGTATATATATATATATATATATATATATATATGTTCTCAAGGTCATTCAAACTATGGTTAAAACATGTATATTTTTCAATGTATAATTGCCTCTTTAACACAAGTATCGACCCTTTTTTGCTTCTATGATTTGTTTTAGTTAGCTTTGAATCCAAGTGTAACATCCATGGCGCATTGTACCTGGTATATCATCAAAAGATCTGGAAACATACGTTTGTGGAGTAAAACACTTGTTTTGTGTCCAACTACTTCACTCAATTCAGTTTTAAATTGCAGTTTTAACAGCAAATAAAAATGAGGATGGCGCGCAGACTTGCAGTCAAACGATCGCAGTACTTGTATGATCAAATAATGTTGGGTAGTCGTACACGAGATATCAAAACAAGTCATATACACCATCATTTGATTTTGCTACACATGCCAATTAGCACCATACTGGGTCAGGAGAGTCATCAGAACCAACGGAGCATAATGCTACTTTACAGCAACAGGGCCAGTTATTGCACGAGCCAGTACTAATGACACAACACTGAATCCCAAACAATTTGACCACACGTCTTCAACAAACCAACTGTCATTCAAAGTGAATCTTATAATTCAGTGACCCAGGTCCAAGCAAGCGAGGCACCTCCAACACGAGCTAATGGCTACTATGTCAAACATAACTGGTTCTATTAATACACCCACGTTGTCTTTATTGCCATGGTTCAGTATACACACACGAGACATGCTCAATTGAAACGGCGAAAGCATTTTGTACCTAAGTAGTTTTACTCGTTTGACGCATCTCCAAGTGCAAATCATGATCATGGATTGAAAAAAGAAGTTGTCTTTTCAGTGGTCTTTGAATAACTGTAAGCCCATGCAATTAACAGACAAAGACCACTGAAAAGACAACTTCTTTTTCTCTGCAAGGGAACGGCTTTCATACCTTAATGTAGACTGACTTGGGAACCGCAAAATGAGCAAAGACAAGACAGATTTAGCTTTTCCTAGCGTTCTTCTGCATACATTTTGATACAGTCTGGAGTTTTGAGTGGAAATGATATTCTCGAATCTTATTTCTACAAAGTACAGTCTTAAGCAATTGCTTTTACCAAGGTTTAGATTCTATATAACAGAAGTGGTGAGAAAGGAAGGGCTAAAAGAGGCATTAGGGGCTTCACCTCCTTAGATGGGGCAATGTTTTAAACTTTGAAGGAGAATAAAACACTTGAAAAAAAAGGAAAGAAAATAAGAAGAGAATGTCTCGTCATAGTTTGTAAAAGATGAAAAATAAGTAATGTTGATGGTACCATCAATGGCATCAACTGAGTCGACAAGCATTAGAATATTTATAAGTAATGTTCTTTGAATATAGTTAACAAAATCCTTACACAGGAGCAAATAATAGACGTTTCACTTGCAAAGATACAAAGCTGAGTAATCAACATTATTAAAATAAAAGAATGGAAGTTGAAACCCTTGACACTACTTGCGAAAGAAGGGTCTGTATTTCGTATTTCGATGCCTAAATGGAACAGGTCCTATATGCTATGCTGAATATTTCAAAAGGCACTGTCATTGAAAAAATGAGGGGATAATTCTTCATTTTTGATTCCAAAACTTAGGGAAGAATTAGCCAAGAAATCAGTTAAGTACCAAGGAGCCTACATTTTAAATATTTGGCTCAAGTTGTTCGTGACCAGAATTCGATTATATGTTTTAAGGAAAAACTAAAGCCAGTTTTAAGTAGAAAACAGTCATGATTACAGGACACTTGAAATAAATTTTATCAGTGTAGTAGGCAGTAGGTTTTAGCATTTTTATTTTACATTTTATTTGCAGAGGTCTTTAAATGACACCAGAAAGCTATTTTTTGAACAAGTCAACCTATCAAAATATAATTGTTTCATTATTATTATTATTATTATTATTATTATTATTAAATTCATGATTAAATATCATCATTAATTGTAATGAAACATTTCGTGGTGCCGTCGTTGTATCTCACTATCAAATAAAAAACATGACAACATTCAAGTTATTAACATTACCGTTCATGCAAATTGTCATGCCAATTTCCGAAATCCGCAGCCTTAATCAATGTTACAAAATATCATTCTATAATTTGTGGCTGTACCTGGACCCTTCCATCCCTTGCTTATGATTCTTCCAAGCCGTAGGATGACTGCGCGTTCGTATTCCTTTACGATCTGAAAAAAACAGAAATTCATAAGAGCATGTTTGAAACTTTTAAAAAAAGAATTGGGTCCTTAATTAAATTGACAAGATCGATCAATATTCTCAGTTTTAGATTTGATCCCTAAATTGTTTTTTGCTGATAAAACATTTTAAAACTAACGCTTTGCAATTTTCAAAATCTTTCCCAGAGTTCACAATCTATGACAATCTTCAATTTGGTTGATGAATATTGCAAAACTGACATTAATCTGTTAACAGTTGAGTCGACATTGTAATGCATTGAATCACCTATAAGCTCCATCGTCAGCGAAATCTTTAATTGTGATTTTTTTTAGGTAGATGGTGTCACCTGTTTCTACAGCAGGACTGAAGCCCTCGATGTTAGTAGCTTCCTGTCAATATTCGTGTCTATAGTGAAATACATTGTTAACAATATTAAGAGAAAATTTGTTTTCCTGCATCACTTCCACTGAGATGTCAAAAGATTTACAATAATCAATACTTTGTAGGAAGTGTTTCATGCCCTGTAGTTGGTGTAATAAGCATTGATTAGTTTGATGTTTTATTCCATCCTACCATACATCAGAAACAAATTACAACATACATTCTCAAGTTAGTGAATCAAAAGCGGTTTGAAATCGAAATCGAAGACACCAACTTCATTGTAACTACTCCTTTCCTCTACTATGGTTCTCCTGGAAGCAAGAATTTGTGTCTTTGGTAACTACCATGCTTATGAGCTCAATAGGTTGTACAGCATTTCATAGTCAAGTGTTTTTGATAACTTGCTAAATGCCTCTTAAGTTTCTCTACAACTAACACACTATAAATTTTGGTATGGTGGATGACAATGCACTTGCTAGATAGCCTGCTAATGAGATAAACATCTTGCCAATCCCTGTTCTTTTCTCCGGGATCGACTGTTAATGCCTAATGGATTATAATGTTGTAGAAGAAGCAAGAAAGATTCACAAAGGACCATGGTGACATCATGCATATTAAACCACCCCATGCTGTTCATTCGTAGCTATTCGGATTGCTCTCTTAAAAATATGTGTCGATGCACTGTATTTCTATACCCCGTGAGATTTCAATTGTGTGAATGTTTCTTTTAACTTGCGTCTTCTGAGGAACTTTAATTTTTAAGACTCTGTTATTTCTAGCGCAAGACGTAAACATTTGTGGTATCAGATTTGACACGGCTGATACATTCCAAAGGACGAATTGATAAAGTGGTTTTCCAAATGCACCAGATTAACATGAGTGTATGTGTATGATATTAATTATATCAGTCCTACTTATGTAATTATGTTTCATATAAAGGAAAATTCAGAAGTTAAAACATAAGTATTTTTTAAATTACGTAAAATGTCCATACCATAAAATGTCAATATGTTCTAGTAGCCTAGTAGTCTAGTAGTCTCACACTCTCTTACAGAGTGTAGGGGATGTGATGTGAAAGAAGAGCTCATACGCAGAACCATGACATGATGTGGTAAGGTAGTCAATTCCTTTCCTCGCCCCCTGTAATTTTTCCAGATAATGCCAAATACCAATTTCCTGCTTGGTTTACAGTTTGAGTTTTTAAATTGGCGGCCAGAGGTGGGTTCGAACCATCAACTCTCTGTTTAATAGTTCGAGTACTAGGGTAATGACCAGATCTATACCGATTGAGGCAACTCGCCTGACACTGGCAATGCTTGACACAGAAATACGTTTTAAAACTATTTCTGCTACGTATACCTCTACTTAAGAGGCGGCAATTCCAATAATGGTCCCAAAATTCCATAATGGTCCCTTTACAATCAGATTTAGCAAAGTAAGTATATCTCTGTCATCATGTGAACATCAGGGTAAGCGACGCTGAATTGCAAATAACTGAATCAGGTGGTTGCAATAAGATCAAGACTGAGCCCTACCGAGTGTTAGGGTTTCATGCATTACATCATAGTGTCATCAAGAAGCGAGAATTTGACAACATCAATTTTGCACAAGAGTTTCAAATCCATTCCTCTTGATGGCGCTTTGCAGCTTTCAATGGGGTGTGGACAGCATGATAGGACATATGGCTGTCCTCCCATGGTCAAGTTAATTGGTGCAGAGAGGCTGGCCTCAAAAATTGCGTATACCTGGATGTCAAGTTAGAAGAGACTATATATGATTTATACCTGGATGTCTGAATCCACGGATGGAGTATTGGAGATAATGTGGTGACTAGAGAAAGTAAACTATTATTTGATCACCTGCCCGGTTGGTAGAGGAGCCAGTCCAGTGTCGGCGTCCCTGAGGTCGAGGTTAACCGTCCTCTCTCGTCACGACAGCACTGATCTTTCTTCTCCAGTTGGTCCGGTCATCCGTTAGAGAAACTGCGTTGTATAGGTCTGTCGCCAACCAGTCCTTCACGTTGTCTAAAAACGGTTTTCTTGGACGTCCTCTCCTTTGAGTTACTGGGTGGGGGCCGACTACCACATCTCTTACTAGGCCTCTGGCTCGGCAAGCGTGTCCCAAGAAGCTCAATTTGCGTCTCTTGACATTACGTAGGAGTTCACATTCTACGCTTAGCTCTTCAAGACCACTTGTGTTTGTGCGACACTCAGTCCAGCTGATCCGCAGAACACGCCGGAAGACCCACCTCTCAGCGGCCTCAATCCTTCTGGCATCAGCAACCTTCAGCGTCCAGGCTTCTGCACCATAGGTCAGAACTGGCCATACCAAAGCTCGTACCACCCTGAGTTTGACTTCTTTTCGGATCCCTCTGTCCTTCCACACATTAACCAAGTACAGAGCTCTCTTTTTGGCCATCGCAATTCGTGCTCGGATGTCTTTCTCGCAATCACCATTGGTTGTTTTGATTGAGCCAAAGTATTTGAAGCTGCTCACCTCTTTAGCAGGGTGACCCTCTACTGATACGTTGGCTGTCATACCCACAACAGGCATCCATTTGGTTTTAGTGGCGTTTAGCCTTAGCCCTCGGAGACTTCCAGCAGTATTCAACCTTTTTAGGGCTTCAGATGGGTCCATTGAGCAGTCTACAGGTATGGCGGTGTCATCAGCATATCGCAGGTCTGTGATGATCCTTCCTCCTGTAGCAATTCAATACTCTTCGAGATTTGCTTCTCTCATTACTTGTTCGGTGTATAGAGTGAAAAACCTAGGTGAAACTATACATCCTTGGCGTACACCTTTGCCAATTCTGAAGGCTTCAGTGTAGTCATCATTCCACCTGATAGTGGCTATGTGGTCAACATATAATCCTTGAAGAAGCGCTAACATGTGAGGAGGGAAACCCATGTCAAGCATCACTTGGAATAGTTGTACATGGCTAGGAGTATCGAAAGCCTTGCTGTAGTCAATGAATAAGATGCATGATTTTTGGTTGACTGCTGATAGTTTTTCAATGAGAACCTGTATTGTCGCAAGCAGGTCGGCACATCCCATCCCTTTTCGGTTGGCAGTTTGAACTTTGCTCGCTCTTGTTACAGTTTGATTGACATGCGGTTCAGAAGGATAATCAGAAGCACTTTACTCGCATGACTGATGAGTGCTATTGTTTTATAGTTTGAACACTCCAACCGCGAGACAGACTTGAAAAGTGGAATGAGCTCCAAAGTTCTCCAATCATCTGGCCAAACACAAGAGATCCATATCCTACAGATTGGCTTGTGTAGAACTGACATAGCTGTGGGTCCAGCAGACTGTAGCATCTCGCCAGGAATTCCATCTGGACATTGAGCTTTTCCGTGTTTGAGTTGCTTCACTGCATTTGTGACCTCGTCAAGTAATGGCATGGGTTCTGTCTCTGTGTAGGGGGTTCTGGCTAGTGGCTCCTCTCCAGCTGGTTTGGCAAAAAGAGTTTCTCCGTATTCATTTCAGCGCTTGAAAGCATCTGCTCCTGATAAGGTAACACCTGTGCTGCTCATGATATTCGCATACTTGGGTTCTGTGGTGTTTGTTCTCGCTGACTTTGGAGAGAAATACCGTATTTCCTCTAAGTACGGATCCCCTCTAATTATAGACCCCCTTTTCGAATGATGCCAAGTAATTATAGACCCCCTCTAATTGTAGACCCCTTCTTATTGTAGACCCTCTTTTTGGTGCCTTCAATTAATTACAGACCCCTTCTATATCTATATGAAAACGACAGATATTTCAAAAAGGGGCAATTTTTGTTACAGCAAAGAGAAAACCACATGAGTTTGCAATTAGGCTTATTCTGGTAGAGCACATGCTTTCGGTCCAATAACAATTTTGCTCTCGATTTTTATACCAAAATGAGAGTATCGCTGCTTTAAATCTTTAAGTTCTTTCAGGAAAATGTTCATGATTTGACTCTCCCTCTCCCTATAATACCTGTGGTCATTACATACGAACTTGGTATTACAAGTCCTATTTCTCTCTGTCGTTTGCCAGATACATGTGCATTAATTTCTCCGTTCGGGTGCGATTTCAAGAAATAAAACAGTATTCTTGACATTTCGATTAGCACATGCCCAACTAAATTATTACTTCTGTACACACCGACAGCATGTTCATCGTGTAGTTTAGCTTCCTGGCCGCGATCTCCCAGGCATTGCAAAACTTCACCCTTCGTAGGAGTCCATATTCCTCGATAAGCGTGATGTCCTCTGAAGACGGAGAATATTTCCAAGCTCTAATGATGATAAAATACATTGTTTTAAGGAAAATCAACCGTGCGAAAAAGGTGCGCAACGCCTCGAGGAGCGACTCGGCATTCTGAACGAATCTTTTCTTGGAAATCCAAATGACTTAAATAGACTTAAATTTCTGTTTTCCAAGGCCTCTTTCAAGTTGCACAACAATTCTACAAAATGTCTCTAACAAGTAAACATGCTGGTGGTAATGGGAATGCATGGAAGCTTTTACCATTGCTGGTAGGCATTTAAGTAAATCGCGCATTTGGATTTCAAAAACGCGAAATGTGTACTCCTGAACATTTACGTATTGACGATGACTCGGACTCAGATATCGAGGTCTGTTGTATTTCCACTGAGTGTATGCAAACTGTCTTTTGTTTTGGCTGCAATTCAGTGATGAAAAGGTATTGGTGTAAACTACAAATGAAATAATGAAAAATGTAAATGTACTTTTGTAGTTTTCTTGAAAGTTCATATGCTCTTTTTCCAAAAGTTTGTTCTGGAAATTAATGACCCCCTCTAATTATAGACCCCCTCTAATTATAGACCCCCTCTAAATATAGACCCCCTTTAATTATAGGACCCCCTTTTGGTGCCCTCAATTAAATATAGATGGGTCTATAATTTAAGGAAATACGGTATGGGATTACTAAATTATCATAGATGATAATGAAATGTCACTTTGACAACACCAAGGATATCTTCAAACATTGATTAATCTGCAGTGAAAACATGGAGGAAGTGGGAGGACATATCCCTCCCTCGCTTGTCCGAAAAATCGGTCTCGGTAGTTGTCCATCTGTCATCAAAACTGTTAAGGGTAACTTTGCAGTCATAGATCTCGTCAGTGTGATTACACCACTGATATTGGAACGGGAGAACTGATTTAAAAGCAAATGCAAAGACTACAAATGTATGATATTTGTATAGACCCGTCCAGTGTTGGATAAAAATTGCAATAATAATGACTTCAAATTACAAATATTGACCGCTTCAAAAAACAAGGTGTGATTTCATGATTAGCACCCCTCCCCGACACACACATAAGCACACATACCCCTGATTGTGTCGTAGTCTACTTAATGATCGTCTACTAAATGTCCCAAACTTACAAAACCCTTCTTGATAAGAATAAGAAGTTATAGGACACAGAATATGTCTCTTTCATTATGTAGGGCAAATGCAGACGCCTTGGCCTTCTTCATTGATATGAAAAGACCTTCGATCGGGTTGTCCATGAGAAGATGATCAAATGCCTACAAGACATTGGTATGAATGGTAAAGAAATCAAGCTTATTGTGAAACTTTTACTAGGAACAGAGGAGAACTCATACAAATAGAAGAGGGTCTTTCAGGTGAGACTAGGAACAAACAAGGTGTTCTCCAAGGGTGCGTGCTTTCACCGTGTCTCTTCAATTTGTACAAGGAAATGATCTCCGTACACACGGAAGAATCCAAAGTAGTTACCATAGGTGGTGTGAAAATCAACACCCTTAGATATGCTGATGATACAGTGCTCATAGCAGGCAACGAGGAAGACCTACAGGCCATAGTTGATAAAGTCAATCAGCCTGGCAAAAGAAACAATATGAAAATAGATGCCAAGGAAACTAAAACAATAGTGATAAGTAAACACAACACCAGACCTACAATCAACATCACCAATATATTATACATCTTGTACAAATGATCGCAGAAGATGGTAGATGTGAAGAGGACACAGAGAGACGAATGGCAATAGCCAGAACAACTTTCACTAAATATCAAGAGCTAAATCGTTAGGTACAAGAAATCGCATCATTATGTTAGTTATTTTTGTTCCTCCCTCGTGTCTGGTACAGAGAAATGGGCACTCACCAACAATTTTGGTAAAAGAGTAGCAGCATGTGAAGTATGGATGTACGGATGTTGAAAATATCATGGACGGAACCGGTTGCAAATAAAGAAGAGCTACGAAGGATAAATATCAGGGATAGCAAATGTGATGCGAGTTTAAACTTGATATTTTTAAATCCTCTCTTCTCTACAACACATCAAGAACGGGATATTTAATTTTATACAAACAAAGAAACTAGAATATTTTGGCCATAATATTTGTTAGAACTCTTTGCATCGCATATTTATAGAGGGAAAAGTAAATAGAGAAAGAGGAAGATGAAGACTAAGAACATCATGGTTCACTAACATCAGCCAGTGGTCAGGATGAGAATTTTCATAAGCAATTCGCCCGGTACACAATCGACGAGAATGTGGAATCCAACATCCAACGCTCGACTAGAGGACGGTGCCAATGAACAAAGAGGAGGTATAGTAGCGCTTACTTGAGAAAAAGAATTCTTACCCAGTCTCGTTCTGAGATTGACATTCGCCTCTATGTTGCGTAAATCAGCTGACCTTGTGGCTGATGTGATGTAGGTTTAGTACTAATTTTTTGCTTATTTCTTCGTTGTATTCTCGTAAATTACATCATTTACTCAATTTTTAGCACAAAAATTTGGATTTTAGTTAGAGAATCAATTTGGTGCTGCCTCTACAACGCTAAGAAGACGCCCGAGGTATGATCTTTAATACTTCATTTCATTATGTTGTTTTCTAGGCCTGCTATACTGAATCTGAATCGTATGCGGTGGGAAATTGTGACGTCACGATTTTGAACATTTTTGAATTAAGGGGAAAAAACTCAATTTTCATGTTACGCTATTAATCAGAACGTCAATGGCCAAAATTGAGAGTGATGCCCTACACAAACACAGATCTATCAGGTTTCAAAGTTTTGAATCTCTTTTACAAAACCCTCCTGTTTAATGCCGGTTCTTAACTTAAAAACCAAGGAATATTAACAGAGTTTTGACCAGGGATTTTTGAGATCCAAATGCCTCTAGTTTAAACACTATATAGACTACAGGTCTGCTACTTTGGCAAATACCCTATTCCAAGCTTGCTTTTCGATATCTGGAGTCCTGGAGTCAGATTGTACTATTTCTAAAAATTTTGATTTGTGACGTCACCCCCCCCCCCCCATTATCGGCAGTATAGTTCTGTATCCAAAGCCCGATATGGAACTTAAGCTTACGGCTACAGTTATTCTACATGCAGCCATGCATTCACACATTCTATGCTTGATTTGCTAGTTATTCAGATTATTCTTAAACTTGATGTCTTAAATTTTAACCAGTTTGTTCTTGACATTCGTTTGTTATTAAAAATTATAGGAATTTGTTGATGTCTATTTTAACCCTTTAGAATGCAATAAGAACAGGTCAGAAAAGAACAGAACCTAACGTACCAGGTCAATTTTAAATAATTCAAAATTCATTGTGTACATCCATAGTTTGTTCTGCGCGTATGTCAAGAAATTGAGTAGTTTAGTTTATTTGAGTGTCTGTTTTGGCACATACAAGGTAGGCACGTGCCTCCCTCCTCGCCCGCATCAACGCTTCTGGTATATATGAAAACTTTTATGACTTTTCAACTATCTAAGAACAGTTTTAAAGACAACAATACGACGTAGCACTTTAGCTACGGGTTCATAACTCGGGTATCCCTATAGTGCATATCTATTACATCTGGCTAAACGAGAGAGGATGAACTACAAAAGTCCCTGGAAGGAAGTCAATTATTTGATTGTTATGCCGTCGCATAAAGCTACGAAACCGAGACAGTTACATTTCAACTTTATTGAGTTTCGTTGTAGGTGTTTGCAGTTTTTCGTTAAAAGAAAACAAAGAGTGACTAATTTCAAGTCCAGTAGGATACTAGACGACTATTAAGCTCCCTCTTTGCAAATTTTAAGAACATTTTGGGATTCTTATCTGAAGTAGGACATGTAAGCGAACAAGTTGCAATCAAGTAGCATAGCGCAGGAGAACCGGTACTAGCAACTTTTTGTTAATATTTTATATTCAGCATTTAAAGAAGTTCAAACTCACCACTTTGTTCAACTGTTTCTAAACAGTTGGAAAAATTCGAGAAACATTTTTATTATAAGTCTCCTTCTTACTTCAGAAAAGTTGAATACTCCTAGTATTTATGCTGCCTTTCTCCCTCCATCTTTATTGTGCAGATCTTACAAGCATTGCTCAAACTTCAACACTAAGCATATTACAGCCTCAGAGCATAAGTGAAGTCTAAAAGGAGGTATGAAATAAGTGGTGAGAGTCAGTACCGCCGAGAGGGGGGGGGGGGGGGGGGGGCCGGGGGAAAGGGCCCAGGGCCCCGGCCCGGCCAAGGGCCCGGCCCCCCCCGCGGGCCCCCCGCTTGGTTTTTCAGGTTGCTTTGTTTTGGAAGGCCTTTTGGTTCATAAAGG
>JAAAKL020003822.1:0-22234 GCA_010016065.2 Carybdea cf. marsupialis auct. non (Linnaeus, 1758) | reverse complement strand
CGCCAGACGATGAGCCTCGAGCGCCAAAAGCGGCCGACGCCACCCAGGCTCCCGGCCCGCCTGGGCCCAAAGATCACTCTCGACGTTCTGGGCACGCAGCACTACCGGCAATCGCCGCGTCCATGCCGAATCGGCAAGCTCCATCGATCCCAGAGCCTGCACTTGCTCCGCCTGGATCAGATCGTAGCTCTCCGCCTCCAGGTGCTCTGCCACCCGACGCCCGACCTCAGCCAGGGCATGGCGGACGACCGTCAGGGGCAAGCGGCTGAGCTGCGCGCGGACCGCGTCCAGCCACCGTGGACCGCGACGCACCGAGACCAAGGAGGGCCGGCAAAAGTCCTCAAGCGCCGCCTCGATCGGACCACCGTCGACGCCGTCATCGATCGGCGCGACCAGGGTCAAGTCATGGCCGGCTGCCGACAGGGCGCGCAGAGTATTGAACAACAGCAGACGACCGCCGTCGACCGGCGGCCACGGCGCCTTGGTCGCGACCCACAGGATCTTCTTCACGCGCCGAGGCTACATTACCGGGGCAACGTCCGCAGCCTTGCCGACGAAAACTCCACTGCTGCCGGTTCCTGGCGTCAGCGGCCTGTAGTCGGGCACCAAACGACGTAACCAGCGCAAGACCGCTTCGTGATCTTCCGACGCGGCGGCCTGCCGGAGTTGCTCGAGCTCGGCGGTGAGATGCTCGGGCGGCGCCGGTCCATCGACGACGCAAATCTTCTGATCGATCCGGCGCACGACGGTTTCCTCCGGGCCCACCAGTTGCTCATCCAGCTTTTCGCCCGGGCGCAAGCCCACATAAGAAATCTTGATGTCGACGTCGGGCTCGCGACCCGCCATGCGAATCATCAGCCGCGCCAGATCCGAGATGCGAATCGGCTCCCCCATCTCGAGCACGCACAAGCGACCGTAATCGCCATAAGCAGCGCGCAAGGCGACGCCGACGGCTTCTGAGATCGTCATGAAATAACGTCGAGCTTCATCGTGGGTGACAGTGACGGGGCCACCCGCTTCGATCTGCTCGCGAAAGAGCGGCACCACCGAACCCGCGGAATCGAGTACGTTGCCGAAGCGCACGACGGAAAAACGGGTGGTCGAAGTCTCCCCCAGGCGATGCATCAGGATCTCGCCCAGTCGCTTGCTGGCTCCCATGACGCTGACCGGCTGGACCGCCTTGTCGGTCGACATGAAGACAAATCGCTGGACACCCGATTCCGACGCAACACGCGACAGATTTAAAGTACCGAAGACATTGGTCTTGACCGCTTCGCCGGGGGCGCCTTCCATCAGCGGCACCTGCTTACGGGCCGCGGCGTGAAAGACGTCGACCGGTCGATGCTGCGCGAAAACCGCCTCGAGTCGCATCATGTCGCGAATATCACCGACTTCCGGCACCAGGACCCGATCCGGGAACTGACGATCGAAGCGGCGCTTGAGCAGATAGAGTCCATTCTCGTCGATGTCGAACATCACCAACCGCTGGGCCCCGGCTTCCAGCAACTGAGCGCAGACCTCGCTACCGATCGAACCGGCGGCGCCGACCACCATCTTCAGACCACCGGCCAGAAAGCTCGCCTCGCGGCCGTGGCGGAAGGTGATCTCTTCCCGCTGCAAGAGATCCCGAGGCGTCAGGTCACGCAGCTGGGTCGCCGCAGGATCCTGACCGTCGCGGACTGAAAACGGCATGATTTTGAACCGCAGATTCAACGGACTGCCGATCTCGAGAATCTCGCGGACCCGGCTCGCCGGCAGATGAGCGATGGCTATCAGGACCTCCTGGATGCCATGGCGCTCGACCAAAGCCGGCAATTTGGCGACGGTGCCGAGCACCGACTTGCCACCCACTACGTGTCCTCGTTTGGTCGGCTCATCGTCGAGGAAGCCGACGATGCGATAGTCGTGGGACCGAGATCGACGCAGCGCGCGCAAGACCATTTCGCCCACCGAGCCAGCACCGATGATCAACGCCGGCACGGCGTCCGGACGGCGGCCTCGCAGAAGATCGGCGTGATAAGTCAAAGCCAACCGTGGGGCGAATCGAATCAAGGACATCAACAGGGTCGACAACAGCAGCTCGAGCACCAGGACGGCGCGTCCGAGCTGCGGCAGCACAGCTGGCATTAGCAAGTAGATCAGGAAAACAAAGAGCGCGGTGCCCGAGACACTTGCGATCGCGATCCGAGCAGCATCGGCCAGGCCGGAATAGCGAAACGACCAAAGATGCAACCTGAGGGAGAGATTCCAGGCCAGACGGCAACCGACCAAGAGCAGCACGATCTCCGCCAGGTGGCTCTGGAAAGGGCCAACCTCCTCACGTTCGAATCGAAGAAAAACCGCGGTCAAGAAGCTGATGGCGGTGAGTACCGCATCGGCGATCGTGATCAGGACGGCCCGGGTTCGATACCGGATCTTGAGCAGGCTCTGAACTCCGTTGGCCACCGTGATGTCAATCCTTGTAGAAGTCAGCACTGGGGAGCTGAGCTGCCTATGCTCGGTCCACCCAGCCCGACCGACCGTCGTCCCTATGGGCTCCTTCAGCCACAGGCCGGCCTTCCACCTTTCTCGGTGTCAACAGGTTATCACCGGCTGCCGTCGAGGTCGAGGCGTCCAGCGAAAAATTCTTTGTTTATCGTCACTTATGGCCGGTCAAGCGCGCACGACATTAGCTGCCGGCCGGCGATAGATGCCGCGGGTGTCGACGATCAAGGAGGCGTGCTGCGCGAGGGCCTGATAGTCGATACCCGAGTGGTGGGTAATGATCAGCACCGCATCCTGATGCTCTATCGTCTCGCGATCGAGTTCGACCGAGCGCATCGGGGGCAGATTCGGCCAAGTCCGCATCGGCGGCGCCTCCGGGATCCAAGGATCGTGGTAAGCGATCTCAGCCCCGAGCTCCACCAGTTGATCGATGATCTCAAACGCCGGACTCTCCCGCGGGTCGGCGACGTCGGGCTTATAAGCCAGACCGACGATCAGCACCCGACTCCCGCGCACCGGCTTGGTCTGAGTATTGAGCGCCTCGACCAGCTTGGCCAGGACGTAGCGCGTCATCTCAACGTTGACCTCGCCAGCGAGCTCGATAAATCGCGCCCGCAGCCCGAATTCCCGGGCTTTCCACGACAGATAGAAAGGATCGACCGGAATGCAGTGACCGCCCCAGCCAGGCCCAGGATTGAACCGCTTGAAGCCAAAGGGCTTGGTTTCGGCAGCATCAAGCACCTCCCAGACATCGACCTCCATGGCGTCGTAAACGACTTTCAGCTCGTTGACCAAGGCGATGTTTACCGCCCGATAGATGTTTTCGGTCAGCTTGGCGGCCTCGGCGACCCGGGTCGAAGACACCGGCACCACCGCGTCGAACACCTGAGAATAAAGCGCGGTCGCCAGCTCGGTGGAGGCGGCGTCGGCCCCGCCGACGACTTTCGGAATGCTGACCGTCGGATCCGGACGACCTGGATCCTCGCGCTCGGGGGAAAACGCCAGGAAGAAGTCGACACCGGGCTCCAGGCCACTCTGCGCCAAGATCGGCAGCACCAGTTCTTCGGTGGTTCCGGGATACGTGGTCGACTCGAGCACGATCAGCTGACCACGCCGCAAGTTGTGGCGCGCCTGCTCGACCGTGGCTCTGACGTAACTCAAATCCGGTTCACGATGGCGGTTGAGTGGCGTCGGCACACAGATCAGGAGCGCGTCAGGGGTGGCCAGACGAGAGAAATCGTTGGTTGCTTCAAATCGCCCCTTCTCGACGTGCTCGGCTAACTTCTCACCATCCAGATGCTCGATGTAGCTCTTGCCAGCGGCCAAAGACTCGACCTTGCTCTCGTCGACGTCAAAGCCGAGCACCGGAAACCCACTGTCGGCAAAAGCCAATCCCAGGGGCAGGCCGACGTAACCGAGGCCGATGACTCCGACCCGATAATCCCGGGACGGCCCGCGCTGCTCCAGCCGTTCGATCCATTCCTGAATCCCGGGTTCGCCCCCGAAATCGTTCACCGCCCGCCGCTTCGCCTCATCCATCCTCATCTTGCTCCTGAGCGTCCGATTCGTCCTCGATGAGGCCTTCCCGACCCAGTCGTTGAGGAGGCACGAATCCGCGCACCCGCTTGCGTTGGGTGTGGTCCAGAATGATCGCCATGCGGAACGCGTCCTCCGCCGCCGCCCGGTCTCCCAGATTGAGATGAGCGCGTCCTAAGTGCGCGTAGATTTCGCCTCGTGGCTCGATCTCGAGCGCCTCCTCATACGCCCGGATCGCCGCCTGGGGGCGATCCAGCAGTAAGTACAGGCCCCCGCGGGCCATCGGCAAGGCGACCTCCACTGGCGCCAGCGGCTCCCGGGCTCGCAAGAGCTCCAGATTTTGCAGCAGCAATTGCGGCGACAGACGTCCTTGCTGACTGGCCAGGATGGTGATGTCCTTGACTATCGCTGCGGCGCGACTGGCCATCCACCAACGTTGCACACGGCCGAGTTCGAGCGCCAAGGCGATGGCCAACAGTGGGCAGACGATCCAGACCAGGCGTCGCCCGCTCATCGGCAAGCCTCTCGATGGGCAGCAAAAATCCAGCTGAGAAAGAGGATCGCCGGAAACGCCACCAAGGCGATCCGGAACGGAAAGTTGGTCCAGGCCAAGATTGTCAGGACGACCAGCCCGGCGGTCATCAGCTCGACGTCAGTCCCGGCTCTCTTGACTTTTTGACGTCCATCCCCGGCCGCCTGCCGCTCGGCTCGCAAAAGCTCGATCAAACTGCGAATCAGCAGGAAGACGCCCCAACCCAGCACCAAGATCGCGAGCAGCCCCCACTCGGCCAGAGCCTCGAGCACGTCACTGTGGGCATTGGTGAAGTAAACCTGGTGCTGGGAGCGATAGAACTTCACCCCTTGATTCCACAGTACCTCTTTCGCCTCCCCGAACTTGGCACGATACGCGCCGTGTCCGACGCCGGTCAACGGCTCCTGTTGGAACATCCAGAGCGCCGTCCGCCAGCCATCGAGACGGCCGGTGAGCACCTGGTTGAGATCGCCTTGTTGAAGGCTGGTGAGCTTGTTGCCGACCCGTTGACGCAGTGGTGCAAATCCCAGACCGACGATCAGCCCGACGAGCGCCAGGCCCGCTGCGAACGCCAGGAAACGGCGCCGCGGCAGCCAGACGAACCACAGCACCAGGCTGCCGGCGCCGAATGCCAGCAGAGCGGTGAGCGTCTGGGTCGCGATCAGCGCAATACCGCACACCAGCGCGGAGCCCGCCAGTAGCCAGCGCCACAGGGCCGACGGTGCCGCACGTAGACTCGCCTGTAGGAAGAGCCCCGGCAGCACCAGATAAGCGGCGAGATCGAAGGCGCCTCCAGCGAGCGAGGTCAGTCCGATGCGCTCCCCGACCTTACGTTCGAATTCAAAAGGGGTAAACCAACCCTGAAACTGCAAAATCGCCAGGATCGAGAGGATCGTTGCCGGCACAATCAGCCCCCGCAGCAGTCGGCGATGCTCGTCGGCACTCAAAGCCAGACTCCAGCCCACCAAGCAAGTCCCACCGATCCATAGAGAGACCAGCGCCTCGCGCACGTGCAGGGGATGGTCGCTGGTCAGCAGACTGAGACTCGCCACCGCCAACATCGGCAGAACGGTGAGCACCACCGGCTGACGCACGAGGTCTTTCCAGTCGACCCGCTCGATGGCGCGCAGACGCAGGGCGAGCAGCAGCAGCGACGCCAGTCCGAGAAACTCCGATAGCATCAGCTTGGGCTGGCGGAAGCTCTCATGGGCCGCCCGCGAAAAGGCGATCGGAACCAGCAAGAAGAGCAGCCACAGCGTCAGGTAGCCGAATCGGGCGACCCGCGGGCTGATCGATGGACGTTTCACTATCGACCCCGCGTCACGATCAGCCCCGCGCTCAAGCCTCCGACGCCGCGCCGGCGTTGGCCTCGCGGAAATAGGAGTCGATCATCTTGAGTGCGCGACGAATGTCGTCGCCCGGTTCGACGATGCGGCCGAAGAGCGTACGGAAGGTGTGCTGTAGGGTATCCAAATCTCGATCTTTCAGCAGCTTGACCAATTCTTCCACGACCCGCACGGACGTCGTGCCATAAGCTTCGTTCTTGGCTTCGCGTTCGAGCAAAACCAAAGCGAAGAACAACTGGTCCGGCAACTCTTCGCCGGCTTCTAAAGCCCGGGAGGAAAGCGACGAAACGTCGACATGCTGGGCTTCCTCGGCAGCGTCACTCGACGGCGCCTCTTCCGCCGGCCGATCGGTCAGCTGCGGCGGCACATTCTTGCGCTCGAAATAGAAGGGCAGCGAGCGCAGTTGCTGGGCGAAGCGCGAGAACAATAAGAAGAGCTCTTTTTCGGACGAAAAATTACCCACCAGCTGGGCATTCTTGCCGATCTCGATGCCATCGGTCTCCTGCAGCACGATGCGCGCCTGAGCCTTCTCATCGAGATGGATCGAACGCGCTTTGACCTTCCAGGCAGTCAAGCTGCCTTGCACGTAGCAGGTGTCGGCACAGCGCACCGACACCGCCTCGACCTCGGCGTTGGCTTCGATGCGAATCGAGCCGCCGACCGACTCGATCTCGCCGTAATGCCCGGAGTTTTGGATGAACAGGTTGCCCGGAGTTCTCACCGACAGCTGGCCGTGGGCATCGATTTGAATCTCGGTGCCGCTCGGAATGATCATCGTCGGCGAGCTGTCGTTCTTATTCATCGCGGTTCTCCGGCAAGGTCAGCTGACGGCCGGCAATGTTAGCGCAGCCCGCGGCGCCTCGCGAGGTGCCGTCGGGATCAGCGCTTCAGGACCCGCGGCAGGGGCTCAAAGCCGCGCGAATCCGGCGAGTTGCGGGCGCGGATCAACAGCTTCTCTTCGTCGCGCCAGCGGTGATCGAGGATGTAGATCCGGGGATCGATCGGTGTGAACTCATGGTCTGACTCGAGACGACGCACCTCGTAATGCAAGTGCGGATTGGTGCTCCAGCCGGTATTGCCGACGGTCGCGATAACGTCACCTCGACGTACTTTCTGACCGTTGCGTACCTTGATTTCATCGCAATGGCCGAACAGGGTGATGAAGCGCTCGCCATTGCGCAGAGCGACCAGGTTGCCATACCGCCACCAGCCGACGCTGCGGCGCAAAGGATAGCGGCCAGCAAAGGCCACGACTCCGTTGGCCGGGGCGTAGATCGGAGTGCCGACCGCTGCCGCCAGGTCGATGCCGGCGTGGAAATCGATCTCTTTGGTGAACGGACTGGTGCGCGTGCCGAATGGGCTGGTGAGCACAAAGTCGTCGCCGCGCAGGGGTGAGATCGATGGCGTGGTTTCGACCTGCTCGCGATGCGAGGCCTCGAAACTCTGGACCTCGTCGAGAAAGGCCTCGAGCACCCCGAGTTGCTCACTGATCCGGGCATGCAGGCCGTTGCCCCGGCGAATGGTGGCGCCGTAAATCGATTGGGGCACCTCGGCCGGTGTGTGTGGGTAGCCACCCTTGCCGAGCGAGCCATCGTCGGAAAAGCCGTAGGCGAGGTAGATCTTCGACATTTCCAGCCGCACGTCGTCACTCTGAGTCTCGAGTTCCGCCATGCGCTGCACCATCGTCTTGAGGCGCTCTCCCTCCTGGGCGCGCTGGCGCACCAGCTCCTCATACTCACCCATCGCCAGATGGTTTCCGATCACCGTCGGGGCAATGGTCAGCGAGAAGCCCAGGAAGGCCAGGTAAGACACCGAACCCAGCACGATCCAAGCCACCTGCCGACGGGTCAGGAAGAGATAACGGACCCCCTTACGGATATTGTGGGGGTGGTATTGGATCTCGAGAAATGGCCGCTGGTGGGAACCGCTCGAATCCCCGGAGCCCGACAACGCCGCGCCTCGCTCAGGCAGCCAGCGCTGGACCGCGTCGCGCAGGCGAGCGAGCAGATTCATAACGTTCTCGCGGAGGGATTCGATCGGCATTTGCGTCTCTGACATAGAAATTCGGACGCGATCATGCCTTCAAAGCATCATACGACGTCCGACGAATCCCTACTATCTCACAAACCAGCGGTAATGCCAGCCTGCCGGCGAAGACACCGGTTCAAGTCAGCGGGTCGATCTCGTCCAGACGCGCCTCGCTGGCGTGGCGCTGGACGACCTGCAGGAGCTCGGCATGCAGCCCGATCGGGCCGGCCAGTAGATTGCCACCTCGAAAATAGCCGTCGCCACCGTCGAGGTCAGTGATTCGGCCCCCCGCCTCCTCGATCAACAACGAACCCGCCGCGAAATCCCAGGGGGAGAGTCGAAACTCGAAGAAGCCGTCGTAGACGCCGGCCGCGGTATAGGCCAGGTCGAGCGCCGCGGCCCCGCAGCGACGAATCGATCGCACCTCGAGAAAGACGTCGCGAAAAATGTCGAGATAAAGATCGAGAGCGCCGCGAGCGCGGAAAGGATAGCCGGTGGCCAGAAATCCGCCGTCCAGGCCGCCGCGTTCTGAGACGCGCATCGGTCGCCCGTTCCAGATCGCCCCAGCTCCGCGGGCAGCGGTGAAAAGATTGTCGCCGATCGGATCGAGCACCACCCCGGCCACCACTTGGCCGCGATGACGGCAGGCGATCGAAATGCAGAACACCGGCAGCCCTTGAATGAAATTCGCGGTCCCGTCCAGGGGATCGATCAACCATTGGTGCTCGGAATCGCCGACGCTGACACCGCTCTCCTCGGCCAGGATGTGATGATCTGGGTAACGTTGACGAATCGCGGTCACGATCTGCTCTTCACTCTCGTGATCCGCCTGGCTCACCAAATCGTGGGTGCCTTTGGACTGGACTCCGAGCTCAGACGCTCGAAAGTAGCGCAGCAGCACCTCAGCGCCCAAGCGGGCAGCGCCGGTCGCGGTGTCGACCAGCTCTTGAAATCTCTCGCTCATCTCCTCCCTCAGTGATCTCAAAGCTCGTTGGCCAGCTGAATCGGCCGGCCGCCGACAAAGGTGCTGACCGCCGCGCCCCGCAGCTGCCAGCCTTCAAACGGCGTATGCCGCGACTTGCTGTGAAACGCCTCCGCCCGCACCGTGACCGGTCGCTCGAGGTCGAGCAGCGTCAGATCCGCCGGCCGGCCCGGCTTGAGGCTGCCCCCCAGCAGCCCGAGAACCGATGCCGGGCCGGTGGACAGTAACTCGACCAGTCGGCCTAGATCGATGTGCCCCGCAGCCACCAGACGATCGAGGCAGACGCTGACGGTGGTCTCGAGTCCGCCGACGCCGAACGGCGCGGCTGAGAATTGAACGTCTTTCTCGTCCGGATGATGGGGCGCGTGACCGCTGGCGATGGCGTCGATCGTGCCATCAGCGAGGCCCTCGAGCAACGCCGCGACGTCCGCGGGCGAACGCAGGGGTGGCTTCACTTTGGTGGCGGTCGAAAAGCCGCGATCCGTGACCTCGCGGTCGGTGAGCAGCAGATGGTGGGGCGTCACTTGGCAGGTGACCGCCAGGCCCTGACGCTTGGCTTCGCGCACCAGCCCAAGGCTCTTGGCGGTCGACAGATGCGCGACGTGATATCGCCCTTCGGTGTCCTCCACCAATAAGAGGTCTCGGGACAACCTTGCGTCCTCAGCCAGGCCGGGAAAGCCCGGCAGCCCCAGGCGAGTCGAGTGCTCGCCTTCGTGCATCACGCCATCGGCAGCCAGATCGAGATCCTCGAGCGGCTGGATCACAGGGATCTGAAAGTGCTGTGCATACTGCAGAGCGCGACGCAGGAAAGCACCGTTTTTCACCGACACGCCGTCGTCCGAGATCGCCACCGCGCCGGCCTGCACCATGTCGCCGATCTCGGCCAGCTCTTCACCGCGCAGGCCCTGGCTGATCGCGCCGATCGGATAGACCCGGGCCAATGGATGACGACGGGCCTGGTTGAGGATTAGCTCGGTCACCGCCCGATGGTCGTTGACCGGCTGGGTGTTGGCCATGCAGGCCACAGCGGTGAAGCCGCCGGCGGCGGCCGCACGCACGCCCGAAGCGATGGTCTCCTGATACTCCTGACCGGGCTCCCGCAGGTGGACGTGCATATCGATCAGGCCTGGGGTCACCACCAGGCCTGCAGCGTCGATCTGCCGGACCTCCGGCGCGTCGATGTGCTCTTCGAGCCGCGCCACTTCGCCGCCCTCGAGCAACACGTCGAGCACACGATCGAGACCCTGGCTCGGATCCACCACTCGGCCGCCGCGCACGACGATGGTTTCGACGTCGCGGCCCGAAACGTTCGCTTCGGCGAGATCCCTCATGCCGCCTCCTGACGCGCCGCCGACAGCAGATAGAGCACCGCCATGCGCACCGCGACGCCGTTGGCGACCTGCTCGAGAATCACCGACTGCTCACCGTCGGCCACCAGGCTTGAAATCTCCGTCCCTCGATTCATCGGCCCCGGATGCATCACGATGGCGTCGTCGTTGGCCCGCTCCAGGCGTTCCGGGGTGAGGGCGAAGAGTCGGAAGTACTCGCGCACCGACGGAAACAGTGCCCGTCCGTGACGCTCGAGCTGAACACGCAGCATCATCACCACGTCGGCGTCTTGGAGCGCCTCGTCGAGATCGTAGGAAACCTCGACGCCCAAAGTCTCAGCGGCCACCGGCATCATGGTGCGCAGGCCAGCGATCGTCACCTGAGCTCCCATCTTCAGCAGCAGGTGGATGTTGGAACGCACCACCCGGCTGTGCTCGATGTCACCGGCAATCACCACCTTGAGCCCCTCCAGGCGCCCCTTGTGTTGGCGGATGGTGAAAGCGTCGAGCAAGGCTTGCGTCGGATGTTCGTGGGCGCCGTCGCCGGCATTGATCACTCCGGAAGCCAGACGCTCAGCCAGAAGATGCGGCACCCCAGGGTGCTGGTGACGGATGATCACCAAATCCGGAGACATGGCCTCGAGATTCTTGGCGGTGTCGATCAGACTCTCGCCCTTCGACAGGGCCGAGCCAGAGCCGGAGAAATTGAGCGAGTCCGCCGACAAACGTTTCTCGGCGAGCTCGAAGCTCGAGCGGGTGCGGGTCGAGGGTTCGAAAAAGAGATTGAGCACCGTGCGCCCACGCAGGGTCGGCACTTTCTTGATCGGCCGCCGCGCGACTTCGACGAAGGACTCGGCGGTATCGAGGATCATCTCGATCTCTTCGCGCGACAGCTCGGCAATGCCCAGCAGATCTTTGCGCGTCCAGGCGGGAGTGTCCGTCGACTCGCTCACGCCCCCTCCTCCTGGGCCGCTGCCACATAGAGCTTGACCGAATCTTCCGGATCGATCTCGACGAAGGCCACCTCGACGTGCTCGGAGCGCCGGCTCGGCACCGTCGCGCCGACCACATCCGGGTGGATCGGCAGTTCGCGGTGGCCGCGGTCGATCAGCACCGCCAGTCGCACGGCTCGGGGACGGCCATAATCATTCAGCTCGTCGAGAGCTGCTCGGATCGTCCGGCCGGTGAACAGCACGTCGTCGCACAGCACCACGACCTTGTCGTCGATCGGAGTCGGCAGACGGGTTTGCCGCACCACCGGATGCGGCCCGATGGTGGACAAGTCGTCGCGGTAGAGCGTGATGTCGAGCGCGCCGAGCGGTAGATCGACCGACTCCATGGACTTGATCTCGTCGTGCAGCCGCTCGGCCAGAGGCAAGCCGCGCGTGCGAATGCCGACCAGCATCATGCGGTCGACCTCGTCCTGACGTTCGATCAGCTCGCCGGCCATCCGGCGAATGATGCGCCGGATCTGACGCGCGTCATAAAGCGCACGCTTGAAACGATAATTCCCTTTCGACCCCCCTTCGGGAGCGATGGCAGCGGAATCGTGATCCGTTGTCGTCATAGGAATGGAATTCGCGAGCTGGAAACCTAAAGGATCGTATGAATGGCGCGACGGATTGTCAATCCAATCCGCGGCGATACAATGAGGGGAATGCTCAAAGGTTCAGCTCAAGGATCGGCCAGCCGCGTCTGGCACACCCACCGTCGAGAAATACTTTTTCTCACCGTCTTCGTTCTGATCTTGGCGGGCGGCTTCACCCTCTTATCGCTGAACGCGGTCAATGACGGTTTCGTCGAACCGTTCACCGCCGGCGTCGCCCGCGCCAGCGGCGTCGCTCTCAACCTGATCGGCCAGGGCATTGAGATGCAAGGCACGATCATTCGCAACTCGACATTCGCGGTCAACATCCGTAACGGCTGCAACGGCCTCGAGACGATGCTGATCTTTTCCGCTGCCGTGCTGGCGTTTCCTGCCAGTTTCAAGGCGCGGGCCATCGGTCTGGTCCTCGGTCTGGTGGCGATTCAGGGCATCAATCTGGTGCGGGTGGTGGCGCTCTTTCTGACCGGCGCTTATTTCCCGAAATTCTTTGACGCTTCCCATACGACGATCTGGCAGACCCTGGTGGTGCTCTTCGGGGTCTGTCTGTGGATCTTCTGGGCCCATCGCTTCGCCGCGCCGGTGACCGCGCCGTCGAAATGACCGTGCCGTCAGAGAAGTCCTGGAGCCGGCGTCTGGTCGTAGGCGTCTTGCTCTGGCTGATTCCCATGGCGATCCTGTGGACGCTCCTGACCCCGATCTACAACGCTTTCTTGACCACCAGCGCGGAAAATCTGGTCCGCCTCACCGAAAGCCCGAACGTCACCCGCCTGCTGCGCCACGAAACGCATTATCTGCTCGTCACCCGCACTGACGTGCCCTCCGCAAAGGGCTGGCTCGAGTCGGTACGCACCACCGACGTCCATTTCCCCGTGGTCATGCTCGGCGCGATGTTTCTGGCGGTGCCGGGAGTCCCGTGGCAAAAGCGGCTAGAGAATCTGGGCTGGGCACTGCTGGTCTCGATCTGCTTTCATATCGTGTCGCTGTTGTTCTGGGTCAAGTTCATCTACGCCACCCAACTCGGTACCTGGAGCGCCGAGCACTACAGCGCGTGGCAGAGCAACTTCTGGGGATTGGGCAAGCATCTGCTCGACCTCCCGTTCAAGCTGGCCCTGCCGCTGCTCCTTTGGGCAGCGTTCTATCTGGGCAAGCTCCTCCCAAAGATCAAACCCTCGGCGTGAAAGCTGGTCCGTTTTCTCCACTCACTACCTCAGGGCTATCGCTCATGCGCACGCTTTCTCTCCTCAGTCTGATCTGCCTCGGGTTTCTGGGCTGCGGCGATGAAGGTCCGACCGGCGGTCAAGCGCTGGTCGGCGTCACGGTCATCGACGGTCTTGGAAACCCTCCCACCCCTGATCAGGTGGTGGTGATCCGGGACGGTCGCATCGCTGACGTCGCACCGGTCTCCGGCTGGCAACCCCCTCGCGGCGTGCAGCAGATCGAGTTGCCCGGCCGCTTCGTGATGCCGGGCCTGATCGACCTGCATGCCCACGTCACGATCTTGCCGGTGGACAACAACGGCGCGGTGGCCGAAAGCATGGATCGCGCGGCCTCTGAAAAGGCCTTGTCGACCTTACTCGGCTTCGGCATCACCGCCGTTCGCAATCCTGCGGCTCCGACTGTCGACGGCATCGCTTTGCGCGATGCCGTCGCGGCCGGTGACGTTCTGGGGCCACGCATCCTGACTGCTGGTGCGGCCCTCGGCCAAACGCGCCCGAAGTTTGGGCCGTTCGGAGCGACGCCCGACGAGACCTCGATACGGCTCGAGGTCCAACGTCAAGTCGAGCTCGGCGTCGACTTCATCAAACTCTACGCATCGCTCGCGCCCAAGCAGGTCGCAGCCGCGATCGACACAGCCCACGCCGCGGGCAAGAAAGTCGTGGGGCACCTCTTACGAACCTCCTGGACCGAGGCGGCGCAGATGGGCATCGACGCCATCACTCATAGCGCGCCCTGGTCCGCATCCTACCTGCCGCCGGAAGCTCAGGAGGGTTATTCCGGGACTCTGCGTGAGCGATTGGACTGGCTCGAAGAAGTCGACTTCGACGGCCAAGCGATCCAGGAAATGATCGCCGTCCTGGCCGAGAGGAAAGTCGTCGTCGACCCGACCCTGATCGCCTTGCACACCAAGTTCTGGGGCGACGATCCGATGCACCGGCAGAATCCGGAGCTACACCTGGCACCCGCCGTCAGCCGCGATGCCTGGCAGCGCCACACCTTCGTCGACGACTGGACGCCGGAAGACTTCGAGCGAGCGCGCACCCTATGGCCGCGGATACTCGAGCTGACCCGTAAGATGCATGAAGGCGGCGTGCTGCTCGCTGCCGGCTCGGATCTGCCCAGCCCATGGGTGATTCCGGGGGTCAGCCTGCACCACGAGCTTCGGCTGCTTCACGACGCCGGTATCCCGGCCCTCGAGGTACTCAAGATCGCCACCTATAACGGCGCCATCGGCCTCGGACTCGAGAGTGAGATCGGCTCGATCGAGCCTGGCAAAGTGGCCGATCTGATCGTGCTCGCCACCGATCCGACCCAGAATCTCAACGGCACGCGTGCCATCAGTCATCTTTTCTTCGGCGGCCGCTACTTGGAGCCGGCAGCGCTTCTGGAATAGATGCGCGCCGATCCGGCCAGTCTCGAGGGATCTGAGAGGCCGCTCTCGCTCAGACCGGGGTGATTCAGGCCG
The DNA here is from genome assembly GCA_010016065.2 of Carybdea cf. marsupialis auct. non (Linnaeus, 1758). Taxonomy (NCBI): domain Eukaryota; kingdom Metazoa; phylum Cnidaria; class Cubozoa; order Carybdeida; family Carybdeidae; genus Carybdea; species Carybdea cf. marsupialis auct. non (Linnaeus, 1758). Next base: position 7,709 of record JAAAKL020003822.1, on the reverse strand, counting down.
CTGAAATTCTTAGCTTAAATTTATAGACATAAGCACAGAAACATGCTACCTTATCAAGTGATAGTGGTAGACACATCTCTGCCTTGATGAACCAAATCAGTAAATAAACTTGCCCGCTAGCAACCTTTCGACGCACCGCCGAATCTTCGGGACGGAAATGATTATTTAACTGTTTGTGGGAGGCATTGTATCGCTTCCCAAGCCCTATAACCGTCTCCTATCTTGGAGACCCATGAATCGCCGATGATCTGCTCGCAGATCACGGCTGTCATTGAATTGGAGGTGTAACATGCGTCGTATTTTCGTTGTTTCAGGACTCCTGGTAAATGCCATCCTTCTGTTGATGGTCAACCCATCTTTCGCCGCGGAGTCTCCCAGACTAAAGGCTCCCGCCAATCGCATGGTTTCCCCTGACATCATGCGCTCGATGCTCGAGGCCAGAGGTTTGAACGCCGACCAATTGGTGTTCAAAGACCATACCTGCGTCATCAATACCATGAGTTGCAACTCGACGATCAACTCATCCTTGACCACTCACGACTGTGAGCTGAACAACGGCACTTTTGTCGATTTCTGGGAGTTTCAAGGTAGCTCCGGTTCGACGGTGACGATCAACTTGACCTCCAGTCAATTCGATACCTTCTTGGCGCTGCTCGATCCGGTCCCGGAAGTGGTCGCCGCCGATGACGACGGCGGTTCCGGAACCAATTCCCGAATCGTCCATACGTTGAACGTCTCCGGCCCCTGGACCATCGCGGCCAATGGCTTCTCACCGTCAGATCTCGGCGACTATACCTTGTCGCTAAATTGCTCCGGTGGAAATCCAGATCCACCTAGCGCCCCCACGAATCTGACGGCCATGCCTCTGAGCACCACTGAGATCGGACTCGCTTGGCGAGACAACTCCGACGACGAGACCGAGTTCCGCGTCGAGGCTAGAATCTCGGGAGGAAATTACCAGGATATCGGCTCGGTTCCAGCCAATACAGAGGCAGCCGTGGTAGAGAATCTGCAACCGGGTACCGCTTACGATTTCCGAGTCCGGGCCCGAAACTCCGCGGGGAATTCCGGCTACTCCAATCAGGCCAGCGCAACGACCCCGGGGAACGTTGGGCCATGCGTTCCTAGCGCAACGACCCTATGCCTCAACCAGGATCGGTTCAAGGTCGAGGTGGCCTGGGAGACCGCAGACGATGTCGGCGACGGTCAGGCAGCGCCAGGAGGCACCGACGACTCGAGAAATCTCTGGTTCTTCAGTGCCAACAATTGGGAGATGCTGATCAAAGTTCTCGATGGCTGCGCGATCAACGATCGCTTCTGGGTCTTTTTCGCCGCCACCACGGACGTCGGGTTCTCGGTCACGGTGACCGACACTGACACCGGCTTCGTCAAGTCGTATACCAATGCCCTGGGTCAGCCTGCCAACGCCGTGACCGATACGGACGCCTTCGCGACGTGTCCTTGATGGCCCGACAGATCCGATAGATCCGCCGAGCGCCCTGAACACAGCCCTGGGCTGGACGGTGGCAGGCTCCCTTTTCGGGAGCCTGCCTCCCGGTCAGGAGCCAGGTTTGGCTGGACGCCATCTAACTTGACTTCGGCCTGGACTCAGGGGCTGATGCAGACGCCGATATGCTCCAGCCCCTGCGGGGGATCGCTAAAAAATGGTTGACAGCTGCCATCGATGCAAGGATCCGGATCCTCGCCGACGTCGCACAGTGCGGCGCAGGTGCCGGCCGGCAGGCAAACGTGGCCCGGCTTGCATTGATTCATGGTTTGGCAAGAGGCGCCCGCCGTCCCTTGGCCGACGCCACCGCTATCGTCCGGCGTGCAGATGAACTCCGTATTCGAACCGAGCTCGTTGCCACATTTCAGCCCATCGCCGCCACAGCTGTCCGGATCCAGAGGATCACAGGTCTGGCTGCAGATACCGACTCCTCCGGAGTATTTGAAACAGAAGTCGTCGGCCGCGGGACACTGGGAAGTGTCGAGGCAAAGTGCGGCACAGATTTCATTCACACAGATCAAGCCGCGGTCGCAGGAGTCGCCCGCACCGTCCGTGTCGCACGCTTCGCCGAGTTGATGGAGCTCGCCGTCCCACAGAGGTTGGCAGTTGGGTGTCCCGTAAGGGTCCTCCGGGATGCATTTCTTGGGGTCCGGACAGTCGTCCACCAAGGTGCACATCGATGGGGTATCAACGTCTTTCTTACAGACTTCGCTCTGGCCGTCTTCCACACACTGGAAGCCGTCCGGGCATCTCGGACACTGCCAGCCTTCCGGACAACCCGGGTCGTCCTCGCACGGCATGGGCAAGCATTGCTTCACGCCTTGATCGTTATCCCGGCACGTGAAGCCGGTCGCACAGTCGTCGCCAGACCCACATTCATCGGCGGGCGGTGGGGTGTTGCAAGAGCAGCCTGCCGTCAGGCTGGTGACCGCTACCAGCGCCATGCCCTGTGCCAGGGTCCGGATCCGGTTCGATATCTTGTTCATGTTCACTCCTCGTTTCGACGGGTTCATAGAACGGGTTGAAGGGATGGGTCAGGGTTGTTCGCCGCGGCTCGATAGATAGAACGCACCGATGCGCGGGATTTCTCACCGACGGTCTCCATCGCTGAGGAGTGACGACAGTTGAGGGGTGACGACGCGCATCGTGCCGTCAGGCAAGGGGCGGGTGATACGCTGCCGTCAACGTCCTTGCATCACGATCGCCGGCGGTCCCACGGCCGGCTTGAATCACGTCTTGACGGGAGAGTGCCGTCGCCGACATCCTGAAACGGCAGCTGCCGAAAGCAGTACCGGCGTTGGAGCCGGAGGTCGCCGAGCTCCGGGATCGCCTGGAACGCACGGTGCGCCAAATCTGCCCCGCCTGGCTCGCCGACCGCCGAGACGACTTGGTGCAGGTGGCGTTGGTACGGATTACGGAGATCCGCCGCCGGAGTGAGAAATCGCGGCAGTTTTCGTCGTCTTATCTATGGCGAGCAGCACACAGTGCGCTGATCGACGAGATCCGCCGACTGCGGCGTCGGGGCGAAGTCGGTCTCGATGAGGTGGCGGCGGGCGGCGCGGCGGAGCTCGTGACCGTTCAGCCAGGGCCGGACCGGGTGGTGCAAGGGCGCGAGCTCGGTCGCGAACTGTGGGATTGCTTGAGGCGCCTGGCGCGGCCGCGGCGCATGGCGGTGACGCTCCACCTCGAAGGTTACACCCCAGCTCAGGCAGCGCCGCTTCTGGGGTGGAAAACCAAGAAAGTGTACAATCTCATCCACCGCGGGTTGCACGACCTGCGACAGTGTTTGTCCCTGAAGGGACTCCGGCCGTGAGCACCGACTCCGACCTTCGCCACGCCTTCGCCGCGCACTCCCGGGAGACTCTGCCGGGCGAGCGCTGTCCCTCGCCTGAGCGGCTCTACGCCGCTGCCGCCGATGAGCTCGACTCCGGCGATGCACGGCGGGTGATTGACCACGTCTCCCGCTGCCCGGCCTGCGCCGAGGATTTCCGGCTGTCACGCCGAATGGCGGAGGCCGAGCCGGCGGAGGTACGCGATGTGACGTGGGCATCGAGGGCGTGGCGCCCGCGACGACTCGGCGCCCTGGCGGCCGCCATCGCCGCCGTCGCCCTCGGCTGGCAACTCCTCCTGCCCTCACCGCCGCCTTTTCGCGACACTCCTTTTCGCGACACCGCAGGGGAGACCGTACGCTCGCGGGTCCCGAATGGCTCGACGCTCCCCCGCCAGCAGATTCGGCTCGCATGGTCGGGACCCGAGGGCGCACGCTACGACGTGCTGGTCACCACCGGTGACCTGGTGGTCGTCATAGAGGTGCAAGGTCTCGAAGAGCGACGTCTCGTGATCCCGCCGGCAGCGCTCGCCGATCTGCCGGACGGTACGGTGCTCTTCTGGCAAGTCGAGGCGACCCTGCCCGATGGCAGCCGCCTGGCGTCCCATTCTTTCGACGTTCGGCTCGAGAAGTGAGCAATCGCACCCGGCGAATCGTTCTTTCGGCCAGACGCCCGCCTTCGCGGGCCTGGAAAAAAGGAGAGAACGATGCCCCGAAGCCTGTCGAGAACCCCGCTGATCCTCGCCGCCCTGCTGCTCGCCGCCCTCATCGTCCTAACTCTTTACACGCAGTGGCCCAGACCGATCCCCCACGTCGCCGCCGTCTGGCACTCCGCGGCCGACAAATGTCAGGTCCTGACCGAGGACGAAGAGGCCGATCCCGACGTTGCTTTGGTCGACGTCGAGATCTGGTTCGAGGGCGGCGAACGCAAGATGCTACGGATCTTGCGCCCGCCGCTGCCGGCCACCGAGCCAGTCCTCATCGACGCCGATCTCGACGACGACGCTTTTGCCAAGGAAATCGCCGAGCAGGAAAGCGAGCACGGTCGCTGCCTGGTCGGTTTCGAGGCCTCGTCCACGATGGAGGGCCCTCGCTATGTCGGGGTCTTGCATGCCGGCTGCAGGTCCACTGTGTTTGAGCCAATGTTGACCCCGGAGGGATTCTTTGCCGCGCTCGAGACCAACGCCGCCACCCATCACCTGGTCGACTTCGAATCGGTGAGGGTCGACGGCCAGCTCCGGATCGCCGCCTTATGGCATCTGGGTGGCGAGGAACTGGCCTCGACCCATGCTCTGATCGGGGTCCCCTGGAAGGAGTTTCACGATCAGGCCCACGACCTGACCGCCAAGAACCTGCGGCTGGTCGATCTCGACATAGCTCCGACGATCGTCGGCGACAGCGAAGAGCCGATATGGTCAGCCTTCTGGCGTGTCGGCGAAGGCGTGGACTGGCTCGCCGGCGACTACCACCTGGAAGACCAGTTCCCCATCGCCGATCAGGAGCTGTCACAAGCGACTTCGTGGACCGGTATTCTGGGTCAGACCAAGCCGGAGTCGGTCGAGCGCCACCTGGCGGCGATCGAGGTCTACATGCCGTCGGACCAACACACCGAGGAGGTCCATGGTGGCGACTGGAGTCACCTGGGAACACTCCACGACAGCGGCACGGCGGGGTTCCCTTGAACGTCACGGCGTCGCCGCCCTTCACCCACGGAAACCGACGCCGAAATCGGCGCCTCGGCCGGCATCGCCGGGGCGCTTTCGCTTTTCTGCTCATCGCCCTGATCGCCGCCGAAGCCGACGGCGATCTTGGGGCCCATTTCCGCGACTGCGAAGCGGCCTTCACCGCCGACCCGGACGGCGCCCAGACCTGTACTTGTTTCTACACCCTCGCCCTCGGAGCGGAGGGACTCAAGGAGCCGGCGACACGGCGCCTCGAGCGGCATCTCGCCACCGACCCGGACAATCCTTGCCTGGCGGCCACCCTGGGTCGCCTGCGCATGCTCGCCGGTAACGCCGAAGCCGAAACCCTTTTGCGCCGAGCCGCCGACGGTCACGCGACCCGGGGTGAGGCTGAGGCCGAACTCTACGCACGGATCAATCTGAGCCGCTTCTTGGGCTCCCGAGGTCGTAAGGAGGATTCACGGGCGGAATTTGAGACCGCCCGACAGGTCGCTGTGCGGGCAAAAGAGCCGGCGCTGCTGGCGCAGGTCGAGTTGGAACAGGCGAGGGGCTTGCTGCATGAGGGTCGTGACCTCGAGCACGTCGAGCGCCTGCTGCGCGCCGTCGAGGCCAAGGCCTTTCCGGACGGCCTGTCGTCGCTGCGCCGCGACACGCTTCACGCGCTCGGCGACGTCCGCTTCCTCCTCGGTCGCTTCGCCGAATCGCAGAATACGTTCGAGCGCATGGCCAAGCTGACTCGCGAAACCGACGATCTGCACGGTGAAGCCACCGCCCGGATGAATGCCGCCAGCGCCCACTTGGCGCGGCAGCGGGCGCGGCCACGCCCCGAGGAAGCGATCGTCCTCTTGCGGACGGCTCTCGACGTCGCCGAGCGAGCCGAACAACGTTACGCGGAGTGCGATGCCCGACTGCGCCTCGGCAAGCTGCTCGGCGGCGAGGAAGGCCGGCGTCAGCTCAGGCGCAGCATCGAACTGGCGCGGCAGCTCGATGCGGACGGATTGCTGGCGCTCGGCTTAGGGGCGCTGGCTGCCAACTGGGTTTCGGAGCGTCCCGACGAAGCCAGGAAGCTGGCCGCCGAGGCCACCCGACGCGCCCTCACCGCTCCTCACTTCGCCTCCGCCGCCTATGGCTGGGCTGACCGTCTCGCCGTGACGTGGGCCACCCGCCCTCCGAAGGAAGCCCTCGCCGAAGCGATGGTGCTGCTCGATCTGGTCGAAGGGATGCGTGATCTGCAACGGGCCGAAGGCGGTCGAGCGGAGCTCTTTGCCGTTTGGACCGAGATCTTCCATGCCGTCGCCGGTCGCCTGTTCGTGGCGGCAGAGGGCGCGAACCTCGAGCCGAGGTCCGGACATGCGGCGCGATACCGCGCGGAGGCCTTCGCGATCACCGAGCGAATGCGTGGGCGGGTGTTGACCGAGCTTCTCGAAGCGGCAAAGCCTCAGGTTCCAGCTGGAGAGGATTACCGCGACGTGCTGCGGCGACGGGTCGAAGTCAACCGTCGCCTCCTCGATCCCGATCTCAGAACGCAACAGCGACGGGCAGCGCTAGAAGAGCTTGAGCAGCTCGAGCGAGAGGAAGCGACGATCCGTCATCGACAACCGGAAGAACGCGCACCGGCGATACGGCCTGACCTCGTCAGTCTGGAGTGGATTGAGCGCGCTCTGGCTGAAGACGAAGCCTTGCTCTCCTTTCAGCTGGCGCCCTGGACCGACGTCTACGACGACTTTGCCGGCGGCTCGTGGCTGCTGGTCACAACCCGCCACAACAGCCGAGTCTACCGCCTCCCTGGCCGTCCTGAGCTCGAGCCGGCGATCCGGATCTTCTGCCGCCTCTTGCCACGCCGCGATCGCGCGGCCGCCGACCCCGGAGCCCAGCTCTTCGAACAGCTCTTGGCGCCGGCCCTGGCCGAGCTGCCGCCCGCGATCGAGCGTCTGACCCTCGTCCCCGACGGTGCGCTTCATCACCTGCCTTTCGCCGCCCTTGAGACCGCCGACGGTACGCCTCTGGCGGTCCGCTACGAAATCTCCGTCGTCCCCTCCGCGGCGCTTTGGTGGCGCTGGCGCCAGAATGCTGCGCACCAAGACGGTTCAGACCACGTTCTCGCCTTCGCCGACCCGATATCAGCCCGGAGCTCGACGACCCGAAGCTCGACAGCTCGGACGGCTGCGACCCCAGCAACCGAGCGCAGCCTGGCCCTGGCTCGCGGAGCGCGACTGGATCCCCTACCTTACGCGCGTCGCGAAGCGCGGGCTGTCTTGCGCCATCTACGACGACCGGGCGAGCTCCTGATCGGCAGCGCGGCGAGCGAGAAAGCGCTCAAGGGCGTTCGCGGCGCCGCTCTACTCCACTTCGCCGCCCACGCGGTGATCGACATGAACCAACCCCAGCGCTCGGCGGTCATCCTCTCGCCCGGCGACGGGGCCGAAGACGGTCTGCTCCAGCCATCGGAGATCTCGACCCTTGAGCTCGGTGGCGCAGTCGTGGTGCTGTCGACCTGCCAAAGTGCCGGAGGCGCCGTGCTCGAAGGTGAAGGTCCCCTCTCCCTCGCACGCGCCTTCTTCGCCGCCGGCGCCCACACCGTGGTCGGCAGCCTCTGGCCCCTACGCGATGACGAGGCCGCCCGCTTGTTCGATCATTTCTACCGCGACCTCGGGGCCGGCCGGAGCGTGGCGGCAGCGCTCGCGACTGCCCA
>JAAAKL020003821.1:0-22236 GCA_010016065.2 Carybdea cf. marsupialis auct. non (Linnaeus, 1758) | reverse complement strand
ACCCTCCTTTGCACTCCTACCCTCCTTTGCACTCCTACCCTCCTTTGCACTCCTACCCTCCTTTGCACTCCTACCCTCCTTTGCACTCCTACCCTTTAGGATGCTTTTCTGTTTGTTGTTAAAGAATTAGTTCTTGTTGAAGTATTTTATAAACTGTCTCGACATATTAGCTATTAAAATCTTCGAGTCTTATTTGAATAATAACCGACGAAACTGTCATGTTTTAGACTCTCAAATGTATTGTAAAAGTACTTACAATTGTTTTACTTTATTGAGTAAAGGGTCCAGAGATAATTATAGTCTGCTCAAGGGACTGAACGTGAAGATAATACGTCCATTGAAGCATCTCCTGTCTTGTTTATTTCATTGAAAAGATATCTTGTTATGAGAAGGAAAACGTAAGTTTATATTTGTATAATTTATAGTTTGTCATTGTTTTTCTCAAATGCAGAATGTAGAACGCAAAATCACTTCTATTTTATCAAATTACTTTGGCCTTGTTGCATTTATACACTGAGATTTTAAGGAAGTTAAGAAATTACTTTCTTAACGAGAGGGATCCTCACCTTTAAAAGCTTTACTTTCTCTTCAATTTTTAAAATGTCCTCTGAGATACCACTGCTTTCATTAGTTGCTGGCATAGAATAAATATCTGTACTAGATCTAGATGCTGTGGAGGCTGTACTAGAAGATTCGATGGGGTGCACTCTTGAAGAAATTGCGTTGAGATAAGGCGTGTCTTCAACATATGTACTGGATATTGACATGAAGTATCTTGTTGAAAAGGACGATGATTGTTCATAGGTATTTGAACTGAAATTTGTAAATGAAGATCTTTCTGGATACGTGGATTTAAGAGTATCTTCATGTACAACTCTTTTAGAAGACGTGATTGTTGAGTAATGGAGCAACGCATAACCGCTAACTCTTGTTGTTGCACTTAACATTAGTGATGGAGAGTGCAATGTTTCTGACAAGGATTTCGTAGGTCGTAGAGTTAGGATAGATTGAGGTTGTATCAATTGATTGGTACTTGTATTATTAACAGTGTCTATCTTTACGGTTGAAGTGCCCGGTGTTGAGTAGAGTGCTAATAATGTGAAAAAAGAGGGAGATAGCAGGTTAGTCTCAACAAAAGCCGCTATAGTGTATGATGGATGTAACAATGACTATCCTAGAAGGGTACAATGACGCCACTCTTGCGTCCGCAGGAATTTTTTCGTCATTTTGGGGGATCAGTTGAAAGTGCATGCCTACCACTTAGAAATGAATGGTTAGATATACAAATTGTTCTTAGGTATTCATAGATCTTGAATGATGAATGAAAACCGTAATAAACACAATAATGACCATAATGACGACCATGACTATCACGATGACGACAATAGTAATGTTTGCTGGTAAACTGAGATAATGTATTGGTAACTAATAGGGCATATTGAGAAAATGTTGATCGTAGCCTTGTGAGGAGTATTGCATGAACAAAATAAAATCATCCTCAAGGAGAGGAGACGAGAGGAGACGAGAGGAGACGAGAGGAGACGAGAGGAGACGAGAGGAGACGAGAGGAGACGAGAGGAGACGAGAGAACTATTTTTACCTAAACAGCAACCCTGAATGATAGCCTAATTCGTCAACTCGTGATAATTTCTTGATCATACTGGATAACACTTACGTTCTCCTGTTGAAAGGATACTTGATATCGAAGTAGCAAGAATGGGTAGCCCAGGAGCGCTAGAAAGGACTGTCGTTTCCTTTGTTGCAGTTGCAAGTGCTTCACATCCGTAGATTTCGCATCGAAGAGAGATCCCCAGATTCCAGCTCAGAGGAATAAAACGCAAAATTGTCGTGTGAACTGGTCTTTTCAAATAGTTGAAAACTATGGAATTTCTGTCATTATTCCCTAAGAATGCCTACAAGAAAATAAACCAGACATATATGAAATATAAAATGCATAACATTATGTTAATAGATACCTATGGACACGTGAAAATTGTACACATTTTTTGTTGGCACTTTGCTGTTTTAGCTGCTACAATCACTGCTTTTATTTCTATTTTTGAGAAATTTTTATATTTCTAAAGTAGGTAATCTTGTAAATAGCTCAAGATTTCTTTCATGTAAACATACCAAGGGTGAAACTTTCCAGGCTCACATTGATGTCACAATAAAGAGGTAGTGTTGTTTCTATGAAGACGGCTAATAGATACAATTAATAAAAAGAACGTAAGCGCTGGGGCAAGAACCATTAGAACATGTTCTCAAATAATATTTACACAATAATTGTTATTTCATTGTCACGATCGTACTTAAAATATGTGAATACTCCTACAAGAAATGGATCCATGTGAAACTTCCTTTATTTGTCTTTGGTACAATTTCCGTAAGCGCACAATAAAGTCTTGGGAGTAGTCCTGCACATTATCATTGCTCAGGCCTAGCACTTTATCATTCTTTATCCTTCTAATTTCTTAAATGAATAATGCCATTAGAAGAATGTAAACTGCTTTTTACTTGAGAAGAAAATATCTTAGTAGCAACTTACCTGCATGCATGCTGCATCCGGATAACGGATCTCTCTCTGTTTTATGTTGCTTGTATATTTGCTATGCAGTTCATCAAAACATCCACAAAAAACTGTGTCTCAACACAGTGAGGTGGCAAGAACTAATCATATTACACTTTTCATTTCTTTGCCCTTCATTTATTTCCTATACAATTCCAATCTTCTGAAGCTATCTTTTTAGATCATCTTATATTATAAAACAACTGACATTTGCTAAGTGGAGATACGTTGATTCGAATGTTTACATAATACATAATTTTGAAAAAAAGAAAGGGAAATAGGATAGGTACAAGTTTAAGCTATTACAATTCTCTGTTACTGTACACTGATTTACTGTAGTGTGGAGCATAATCTTTCACTTACCTTTTTCTTCGAGTTCTCTAGATAAAATTGCCATATTCCAATTTTCGATAAATACTTTAAAGCATATGTTTTTACATATCTAAACATTGTTGGATGACCTTGCGTTGCAACTGCTGCAATGGTTACTTTTTTTCCAATGTCGAACTGTAGCCATTGTTCTTTATTAGTCTGAGCTGAGGTCCAGGCACCATCGTTTGCTGCAAAAAGATAATATTAAAAAGTCTAAGAAAACAGATTAAATCATGTATAGCACATTACAACATGCCATTTTCAATCAGTAGAAAACGTTTTACTACATAGTTTGAACTTTACGTGCAATTGAAATCTTATAGTATCAAACTGCTAATTTTTTTTGCTTCTAGATGTTGTTCAATTTAAAACATGGCAATTTATTCCTCTAACTAAAGTTATCATTCCAATGAAGACAAATTTATAACAGATTTTATAATGGTAAAACACGACTTGGAACTACTGTACTGTAACGTGGGGTCTTCATGTTACAAAACCCATATACTATTTAGTTCGTAAAACAGCACTTAATCTAACAATATCTTATTCTCGTTTGTCAATATATAAACACAAAGGAAATCTAATAATTAGCATTTATTCTAAAGACCTTCTCGACGTAGCTTTATCTACAAAAACGAAGATGTTTCGTCAAACAGCTAGTAAAGAGCAAAGAAAGAGAAAGCAAAAACTACATATTGATATCGGGAAATAGTGAAGGGAAAGAAGACTGAAAGCTAGAGATTTACATGAATTTCAAGACGCATAAAGATCTGTACCAAATTGTAAAAAAAGACACAGAGATTGTTTAAAATGGAGTTTTCAGTGCGTGGGAGGCCGTTGCCGGGGATACAACTGAGAAATGTAAAAACATTGTAATGCAGAGACAAACTATCAATATCCAACCCAACATAAAAAACATGAAAAGGAGAGAAAAGTGGATTGAAAGAATATAAAGGGAAGAGAAAGTAACAGATAATAGTTCACAGATGGAGTGTATAGAAGAGAAATGCTATAACAGAAAATGTTGACGTGAAAATGAGGAAATGAAGATGGAGAAACGTACAGAGGAAAAAACAATGAAAGTAAAGCTGAGGCAGGGGAGACATAACAAAAATATTTTGACAATGAAACATAAAAAAGACAAGAAAAGAAAAACTACAAGAGAGAGAGGGAAATGAGTTCGAAAAATGATGCGGGGAGAGATGACAACTTATGCTACACCTGCGTGTTTAAAAAAGGCACGATTATATTTGGTGACCTCCCTTGTAAATGAAGAAATGTCATTCACTTACCATCCTGGAACCAAGCTGGTTGGTTATTTAGACGCCCTTTCCAAGCTGCAGTTGAAGTTGCATGTAAAGACGATGATGCTGTAATGTTTTGATCAGGGATACGCTTAGACTCTACGCCAAGTGCATCCATTTTGCATGTGCTGGAAGGGCCTGTATTGAGTAAAATATTGCATTTTAATAACCTAATTCTCTGATGCCATCTATGATCAAAATGTTTTATTAGCTCTATTGTCGTAGATACTTCAAACTATTTTCTAACTTCATTTAAACTGTTTTACAGTACCCAATACCTGAAATCATTAAAATACCAAGGATGGTGATATAGCAAACAGATACTCGTTCTTGTCAGTATGTAGGTTAGTTTTTCTTTCTGTCTTATTCATTCGAGCAAACATAGAAAATAAATATGTCGTCCACGTTTACTCCGTAATTTCTATATCCGGCTATATGCGTGCACGTCTGTATTATTTCCACGACCATAGGTTAGCAAAATAAATTTGTTCTTTTTAGTAACTCGTTAATTGAAACATGCCAAATATCTCCCAAGGCGTAAAATGTTTTATTTCTTTAGCTTTTCTTATTCAAATCCTCCCTTCTAGTAGTTTGCAATTTCAAATGACTTTCTACGGATTGGTTGGTTTGAAGGCTGTTCTTCCACGGTTGAATCGCATGGCTCAAAGCCTGGTCTCCAAATTGCGTAGAGCTAGATTCGATTTCAATCTATGGAGGACTTATAAGTTAACAAAAGAAATGGATTGCTTTACTAGCGACCTTTACCGTTTGAAGGGATCACAGATTAATATTCTGTCGATAACATGTTCTTCTGTTTCTTCAATATATCTTTCAAGAACACATCATTTCAAATTATCTCTTCTTGATACTATTTTGCAATGTTTAACATGCCTTGAAAAGTTGATAGGCCTGATGGCAATCCTTCCATGGTACAGTTATATGTTGAAGAAAGTATAGTATTTGAATTTGCGTAGAGCTGGATGTTGATCTTCACCAGTAGAGCATTGGGATGTAATAAAGGCTAGTAATCAGTAGTAGTAAAGGGCTACTCAGTCTATCAAATTAATAGCAATTACATTGTTTCTATATTCCTTGTGCAAATTGTCAAATTTGAGTATGAAATGAAATGCAACCAATTGTAAAATACTAAAGCAAAATAGTCTGAAAGAATATTTCTAGCATATGGAGATAAATAGGGAAGTTGTACGAAGCTTGTAAAAAACCTTCTAGTTCAGACTGCTAAATTCATTTCTATTTGAATATTCAATTCAACTTGTAGTCAACACTAAAGAAATACGAACGAGGTTTCACAGTAATGCATACGTAAAGGCTTATTGTGCTTTGAATGTAGAATAATACGCACCGTCAGGGGGTTTGCTTTTGTGGTATATCACTATATCAGACACATCCATAGCCACTTCACCGTGATAATTTTGCTGATTATTGAGGCAACCAAACATGAGATGGTCATCAATAGGCTCCCTTGATCTGATTACGGAGGGATTGTTGTCTTCGTTGATAAGATAGTCATTCAGGTACATTGACAACTTCTGTGTAGACCAAGTGATAGTGACATTCATAAGATGACCATCGATAAACAATTTACTTGCAACAACACTCCATTTCTTCGATTTTGTACAAAGGTTGACAATATATTTTCCATAATACCTTTGAAAAGAGATGCCTGCAAAAACCCATAAGTACTTGATAAATTATAACAAGATAAATTTTGTAACAGAAATAGTACAATAATTTGGTTAGAAGCTCTTTATGGCAGGCGTTAGATAATCAATTCTATCAAATAAATCCGCCACTGTTTTAGGAATAGCTTAGGATATCATGTAAACCAGGGGTTAACAAAGAAGATCGGGGTCTAGTGAGTGAGAATTCACCCTTCAAAGGCAAACCATCACACTCTTACTCTTTCTCATGTGGATAGCCATATATGCTCTGGTATTCCAGTTTACGCTATTTGAGATTGTTTCAAAGTTAGTCTGGGTTTTTAATTTACCATTTTTGTCAACTGTTTTTTTTTCTTCAGGAAAGTTAAAGAGGCACAACTCTAATGATAATTAGAGGCTAAGCTACTACTTTATGCATTTCTATTGGTGCAGATCAAAGAACAAGATTGTTACTCCAAATCATACAAAAGTTTTTGGTATCTTCATATGTCCTTTATGATATCTTCAACACAACGACAAAACTCCAGAAAATGCTGATTTAAGCATCATTTTATGACGCCAAAGGTTTTGTCTATGAATTAATACCTCGGTTTCTTCATAGATTTATTTCGTCATCTAATGGATTTAAAAGGTTTGGTCTCCCTAGTTTGATAAATACTGGGATACATTCTAGGTTATAATATGCCGCATCAGTTTATTTATTATTATTGCTTCGGAAACAATAGCTTGAAATAAAGTGTTCAAGTTATTCCTCGTCCCATTGAAAGTGCATTCTTACTTTCCTCTTGAATTTCTTGAAGCATGTATATATCCAGTTATAAGGATTCACAGTCAAAACATTAAAACTGCCCTAGTTCATTCCCAGTCCTATTCTAGTTTATCAACATAACGATTTTGAGTTACAAGTGGAGAAAGAGGAGTAAAATTTGTGGTTTGGGAAAGAAAATAGGAATATCAGCTTCTAAGAGAATCTTAATCAGTACATCAGATATCGCATCGAATAAATGTATTCGATCAAGTACCTATGTAGTCCATATATATCAAGTCTGCAGACTACTGACTGACCGGGAAGATTTACATTGGATTCTAACCTCTCCCGACATTGGAAGGGCAAACAATTCGTTTGGTTAACTAGAAGTAGCAACTTCCTTCTTTCTCTCCCGTTCAGTAATTATGGCTCCATTTCTAATCATGTACGTACTATGAAAATGGGTTTAATGACGGAACAAGGTAAACGTCACTGAATAATACAGAAAATGTGAAGAATGAGATAACCTACTACCAAAGGAAATTTGATAATGGAACAAAGTGTATTGTAAAACAAGTAAAGTGAATAGAGAAAACAGTAGCACAGTAATAAATAAATGTTGTACCAGAATCACATCAATCTATGGCTATCTAGGTTGTGACGGTACATTTGGTGCTTAAGAATAACACAAAGGACAAAACGGATTAAACCCAGGATCCAAATCAAGACACCTACCAGGAGTATCTCGTAAAGTCTCTACGTTACAACCAGAAGAGAATATGTAACTATCTTGCAGATAATATTCTCGAATTTGAAAGATGAACTGGATTGTAATGCCATCGCTACATCTGCTTGGATCAGCCATGCATTTGTTCTCAAAGTTCCCTGTAATAGAGAATATTTACTTTTATGATAATAGCATTCACTTGCTCATACTAAAAACACTGGCTTACCTAGAGTTGATGACACACTTGGCTACATGAAAACTAGTTACCAACCTACTTTGCTGCTAATTTACAATATGTGTATGGCAAGCATGCTGCTACCTACCACTTTCTAGGCTCCACCAATCATACAACTCTCTAGATTTCAATTATAAAACAAATATGAATCTGATAGCTTCGATCAATGAAGAGACGAGGTCCTGAAAATGATTTTAAGTTTATGTCATGTGAGTAGTGATCTTCGTTTTTATTCGTAAATTATAGGCTACATTAGGTTAGAATACAAACTGATCTTCAAGATTTGGTAGCTCTGAGTGACGCATCATTTAGCTGGCTAGCAATAATGAACAACACACAAGGCTACCTGGTTGAACTTGCTACAGCATAGCCTTGTATTTCATTAGCTTAAGGACCTTGGTGCTGTGCTCTTCTCTCCTATCATGTCTTAAAAGAACAGAGTTGCCGACTTTGTAAATATATAATGCACTTAGATAGCACTGTGCGATAATATACTAAACATTAACTATTAGTAATGACATTTTAAACCTTCCTGGGGACGACCCCCCTACACCCAACAAGGTATTACCATCCACAATTGACGAGCCCCCGTCCCTACAGCAGTAAAGACATTTCTGTAAATACCCCTACGTAGAATGGAATATTAAAAGTCTATTATCAAATGTAACCGGAAATCAAGACCTGAATAACAACCGTGGTAACATTTATCCTCCGCTAACTGGGTCATCCTAGGGCTGAAGGATGGTCCTAGTAAGCCCGCTGCTGTTTCAATGCTAAAAATTCTGTAAATATCAGGTACGAAATATATGCCGCTAGGTTTATAATCTTTTAGACTTTTAGTCCCTCCCATGCAAATTGACCTACTGGACAGCGAGTTTTCTCAAGACTGGGCTATTCGGTGTTAGCTTCTCCAGCTCAATCCCAAATGAGCTGCAATTTTTCCACGTCTTTTTTTAAAGTTTTCCCGTCACTTCGCCTGACGTCTTCCTCTTTTACCTCAAGGGAGTGTCCATCCGGTCTTCTCACTATATGCCTAGCAAAGTGGATTCTGAGTTCAGCAAATATTTCTCCAAGAGTGCGTTGCTGCACTTGATGTATCATCTCCTTATTAAAGACATGATTTTGGTAGTTGATATTTTTTGATAGAGATTTTCTTAAACACCGTTGTTGGGAAATATTTCGCTTTTTTTTCAATTTTTGCTGTACATTTCCTTGTTTCATAGTCATAAGTTGCAATAGGAATTTCAGTGGTACTATAATAATGCTGCAACTTAACCATGGTGGTGATTGACGTAGACCACCATATTTTACCTATCCTGTTAAACACTGAGGCCACTGTGCCCAACCTGCTGATGAAATCTGTCTCCACACTACCACTATCTGCAATAACGCTACGCGAAGGCCGTTACATCTTTGTGGTTTGTTGGTCTAACGTTATAGCATGCGGAGCTTGACTCAAAATTTGCATTGTTTTTTCTTCTTTCCCTTGCAGATTTTATAAGACCCGCTTTCTTAGCTGTCTCCTCAAGCCTTGTTATGACGTTCTGACGCTCACCTTTGTCATTTCCTATCAGCGCAAGATCATCGACAAAGTACAGCTCAGTTAGGCGCCACATTCCTTTTAATCTATGCCCACTCCTTGATCACAGATTTCTTTCCACCTAACAGAATCTATATCTAGAAGGAAGATTAGTTAGTACAGAACCCTGACGGACTCCTGTGACAACCTCGAAGACCTCGGTGTTTCCCACATCGGACCTTATGCAGCACTTTGCGTTTTTGTGCATGCTTTTGAAGACATCGAGGAAGCGCTGCGAGATTCCCTATGATTTTGCAACATTCCAAACAATTCTCTTTATGGTGTCAATTTTTTTTTAAGTCAATCAAGTTTATGCTGAAGAATTTTTTGAATTCAAGTTAGTGTTCTATGTAAATACTCTAAAATCAAGCCTGTTCTTCGCAGAGAATGTGTTCAATCATCTTTTTTAAATGGTAAAGCATCACAATACTAAATAGTACTAATAGGAGTGTTGCACCTCTCCAATTCACATAGTTTGACTGTCTTCGGCAGTTTTATAATCATCCGGTTTTGACTCGCTTGACCAACATCTCTGTAGTAGCTGCATTATTGCTGTTGTGAGGCTTTCCCCAAACACACTTTAATACTTCAGCTGATATTTTATCTCGGCCAGCAGTTTTATTTTTCTTAAGTCTCCTTATTGCCATTACATGATTATCTATCGTTATGTTTCTCAGGCTAACATTAAGTTAATCGTGACTAGTATCAGCTGTCAAAGTCAAAGATCAGGTCGGGATTGGTTTAGTTAAGGGCTTCCCTGAAGCACTCTACCTATCTTGCATCTTTTCTTATTTCGACAGAAGGTTATTGCTACCTTTGTCTTTCCTAAGGGCACTGTTAGAATTCTTCTTTTTCTCCAGTTAGTTCTTGAACTGTCTTGTACAGTGTCTTTTCATCGTTCCTATCTGGTGCCTCTTGGGTTCCAGGTATCTTCTTCTAAAGCCAGGATTTTTTATCTTTTTTACAACTGCTTTTCACTCTTTGATGAATATTCTTGTACTTGGTATCTGCTTCATTCCTATCTCGTTTCCAATGGCTTGATCTCTTTGTCATTTAATTACTCTCCGCTGTGTACTAGCTTCCACGCTGACTCTGCTATTTTCTTCTTTGTCTAAGAACTTTATCTGCAATCTCAGTAACACCCTTTCTTAAGGTTACCGCGTGCTCTGTTCTGAATTGACTTCTACTTCTGGGTCATGTAGCTTTTCCACTGAAAATGGTTTAGTCTGCGTTTTGCTGTCTGCTTCTTTGCTATGTTTGACTTTAATCAGGCTGCTTTAATTCTTTCCCTAAATTTTTGCCAACTTTTCAGATATTTGGCTAAATTAGAATGATATCCACGCAATACATATGCTGTGACCTATGTCCGAAATAGATGATAGTTTTCTCTTCACTGATGATCCTGTTACTCCCTGGCCATCGCATTTCTGAGATACATGGTATTTGACGCAATGTACGCGCGTTTCATGTTCTTGGTTTTGTTGTTTGTTTAGTGCTAAGAATCTCGATCTGTCTCAGACCGTGTAAGTCCTTTCAGCTTCCATAAACGTTTATCATAATGGCAGTTGGACCTTCGTCTTGGGAAAAAGTCTGGGCTTTACTAGCAATTTCTGTAGCAGGCAGGGTTTTTTTGCAAGGTGTGTTTGCTGAATCCACACCAAATCGTCTGCGGCTAAGCTAATACATCCTTTAGACAAAGGCCCCGTCCAAACGTACCCGGGTATTTTTATAAAAGGAGATTTTTTTCTCCGTTTGCACTTAGCTCCACACGTATCCGGCGTATTTGGTCACTGAATACGGAGATTTTCAAATACGCCCTCCAGATCGAAGATTTTTAAAAACGCCGGCTCTCCGTATTCGTGTGGACACCATAAACGAAGGTTTTCAAATACGATGACGTCAATAGAATTTCTTGTCTATTGTCTACCTATTGATGCACTTGATCTCCTATTGCAAAGTTGATTGTTGTCAAAACATTGATGTTAAATTTTCGCGGGCTTGTTCCAAATAAGGAATTACGCACATGCTCTCTAATGTACTTTGGTGTATTTGAGTTCTTTCAACGTATTTGTGAGGACACACAAATACAATGTGAATACAATACGTGTGGACGCGATGATTTTCATATACGGAGAAAAAAATCTCCGTTTATAAAAATATCTGGGTACGTGTGGACGGGGCCAAAGAAAAATGTTTGTTTTTTGACTTGGAAGCTATATCGTTACGTAATAGCCGAAAGTTGATAAGTACCATGTTCGAAAATCCATTGATGGAATAGAAATTTTGAGCAAAACGTAAAATAAGCTAACTTTATTAGGTTAAATAAACTTATAGCTGAGTAAAGGCCAATTTTAGCAGACTTTGTACTTTGCCAAATTTCTTCCAGAAAAGTGTTTATTCTGAGTGCTTTAATCCTTAGATATTTATTGCTGTTTGTGCGTGACTCTTGAGTAGGGAGATAATTTGACTAAATGAGTAATATATTTTACCATTAGGGTTTCATTAAACTTATACATGCCGCCACAAATTTAGCTTTTTACCTACTACATCAAGTTATTAGAAAGCAATATTGTTACATCTTATGGAGTTAGTGTAGACCTGCACTCTAAGATATCTGTATTGAAATCCCAAACCATCCCCAAAACAAGCCCAGGTTCGTAGATATCTCTGGGATAAGGAAAGCTATAGTTGTTGGCGAAAAATAAGAAACCAGAAATGTTATATAGATGTCGCAGGCGAAGTAGTTAAAAAGCACTAAAGCTGATTTGAGGGGTAAATGCTAACTTTACGTAAGAGTACAACTCCCCTAAGTACACGGACAAATTTAAATTAACAGATACTGACACCTACCGTGAAGCTATTTTTTAGACGCTTTACTACCTAAAAATGCTATGGATACAGTTTAACTGCAATAAAATCAACAGTTTTATCTATTAGATCACGGAACTATTCCACCAGTTTTCTTACCCAATTGACAAACATTGTCAGAGTTACTGACACTAATATAGACGCTGCCTACTAGCACCTCCTCCCCTTCCTCCTCTATTGCATCCCTTCGGAACTCAAAAGGACCTAATCTGGATGCGGTTAAAGCTCTTAAGTGTTACAAAAACTTAGAAAGAAGATTTCATTTTACTCTTCAAGAACTAGCGTTTCATATCCACATACCAAGGTTAACACAGTAGTATCTGTCCAGACGAAGCACATTTTTATTGAGGCTTGAAATAAATTTATATCCTTCGTAACTGTAGAGAGGTTCTGCTTTGCCCACCAGTCCTTTCTTGGTGTCTTTCAAGAACAAGTCTAATGGCCAGTAATAAGACGCATTTGGAAAAAAGTCTAGAAAGAAAAAACTGTTGACATAAATCTTGAATGTTTACATGAACCATTAAACAAATGCGATTATAATAATATAGTTACCGGAACTACCAGGAAAAATATTCTAGACCCCAACTGAATGAAGCAAGTACAAGGATACCATTTAAAACGTTTCAAGTGGAAATTGTACGCTCTAACCTTCCTCGAAAAGTAAAGACTGATTACACATAAACATAACAATAACGTACGTATAGACTCAAAAGATTGCTTGCAAACTAGTTTCTCCCATCTAAAAACACATTCAGTCTACAGAAAACAGGTGTGTTTTAATCTTGATCTCAGCATATGATCTGCCTCATCTACTCTAATAATTTCTGCGTCTCGTGTACGTTCTCTCTTTAATACAAGAATCAAATTATGGCAAAAGCTGAAGAATCTAAACTGAAGAATTTCATACTATTCATACTATTAACCCTCGCACCGGGGCTACAACTGTCAGATATTCTCTCGAAGGCTAAATCAAATACACAAATTACAACATGAATTCTGTAATTTGCTAAAGTGCTGCAGAGTCTACTTGTATGCACACCAATAAATTTAAAAAACCGCACATCAAGCTCTCTAATTTGTCCCGCATCAGCCCACAACAACATACGCTACTATTATAAACGTCCATCGACACTACATCTAAATTTTAATACGCTTAAGTTCCATCAAAAACTTACTATTTCTAGGATAACTTCTAACTATATTTTGCGTAGACATTACAGTATGCCCCCTCTCTCTTTCTCGCTCTGTCAGTTGAGATCGAAAATGCATTATCATGCGAGCTAATAAACAGTGAATGGCTCATGAAAAGATGAAGTGACAAGTTGGCACATGGAAAGACATCTCACCTTCTATTCATTAAAAATGTCATACACAAAGAAACCTGCCCCTCAACTTAATCGAAACGTACTTGCTCATTTTAACAGACTACGGTCTGGTTGCACAGTTGTTTCATGAGATTAGATGTGTCTGCGGTACAGAAGAACAAGACCTGGCGCACATTATTGCCTAATACTTACACCTCCAGTATCTCTAGTATCTGGATAATGAAACATCCTCGTGGTTAATTAATCTGGATGGGGAATAGAATAAGAATGATAAGAATAAATTAATAAATGACGGCAACACTTACCTTTTCCAGGTCCACTCATGTAGAATTCTTTTCGGCATTTCGCATCAAATTGAGAACACGATGGACCTTGGTTGGGATAACTCACTGCTTCAACTAAAGGGGAAGCTGAAACCAAATGTAAGAAACAAGTTGTCATAATTTGAGGTGCCTATTTTCATCAAAGCAAAGTTTAAAATATGATGGGTTTTTTTACGTTTTTGCAATCCCTAAACATTAAAAGGAACAATATGAATCTTACCCAGACATCCTTCGCATCTTCAGCATTGTACACTTCACTCTGCGAACGGGATGTCTGATGATAAAACACCATTTTTTAAATTATGTCATTTTCATCACGTCTTAAACCAAAAGCAAATATTTTAGACATTATGGCCAGGAATACCTTTGTGTCCTGGTCTTTGTTAATGTCCTTTCCTTTACTTTTCATAATCTCGCAAATTTCAGATATATGACATAGGACTATTACTGATGCTTTTCAAAAATGGAGTGCGGTAAAAATTATTTAGATTGTCAAATTGTGGAATTTATATATCAATAATGTATATGACTGTTCTTGCATGCCGCTGAAACTCGACTCATCAGTCACACCCTAAATCTTACATTTCGAAATAAGAGGTCTGGTAACCACTAAACCTCAGTGTACATGTGGACATAACCCTTACTTGTGAGATAGTGAGATACTGGGAGAACTTTTAAAGAAAGACAAGTATATTTGGACTGATTGTATTTGCATGCAGGCAAATAGCTCTTACGGGTTGACGCTGACTACACTTCTCACCAAGCCCCGCCAATGTACTCAGAATAACGCGTACTTACCAAAGATAACTACAAACAATCGAGGCATTATTTCTGCAAAATTGTTGAGGAAATGCATGACAAAACTGTTTGACTACGCTGTCTTGATTGGATGAACTTAAAACGACGCTTTAGAAACCTTCTTATTATGCACAAATTACTGCATTTGTTCAAAAGGGACAAAAGGATAGCTTGAGTTATTTATGGAATCTGATAAGCCGAGGAAAATTACCATCTGAGTGGTTAAAATTACTTTCCAGTGTTCCCTCAATTTCCCCCAGAAAGTACAAACTTCAGGGTGGGTGTTCAACTGTAGATCTAACTAAAGTTTTAAAACAATGGTATCCTGACCTAATGTAATATATGTTTTTACCTTGGTCAACCTTAGTGATATCAAAGTCACGATATTATTCAAGTGAGATGCTCCGTTCTGGGTATTGTCTGGTATTACTGTTTAGGGAGGCATACAAAGGTAGGAATTTCTGGGTGAAGTTGGACATTGTCGAATCTGCGGTGATGTTCATTACCTGATATTATACCCTTGGTAAGGAGTAAACCGATTAAATACACAAAAGTATCGCTACGCTGCTGAATAACATGGTATTGCTTTCTTGCATAGATAATCTTTACGCGATAGCGACTAGAGAGTTTACAAATATGTTTCGCAGTTGAAGGATGTTAGAAAAGAAAGCAATTTTTCAATTGTTTGGCCACAACCTAGGTTTTTATAGAGATTTCACAACCTTACAGTATATCTTAAAGGAAATGCAATGCTTTCCATCTTGGCTATTATCTTCTTCTGATATAAATACTTTTCCTCTACTAGTAAAGAGATCTGATATTGTACGCTTGGCTTTCTATTGTGTGTAAAACTACCAATGGGCAGTTTTTGTCGTAGTAGCCACTAATATGTTTCCATCCTTGTTTTATGTATCTCAGCCTTCTGGCTAAGATTAATGTGTAGTAACTGTTCTAGTCAATCTCCTTGACAGTGGAGGCAGAGCAGCTAGCATATCTTCACAATACTAAACATGGGCTAGGGTCAGGATACAGTGCCGTACTGTATTCTTTCTGACGCTGTTGTCCGACTCGTGAGAGGCGTTGCTATTGGACGGTTGAGTTGGTCACATGGCCGTTTCTTCCACGGGTAAAACATAACAAGGGGTGCGCGTCCCAATATACCCTTTATTTAGCCTTTTGAGTGGCCTTTTTTTTGTTTTTAAGGGTAGTCTCAGTTTACCCACCCTAGAAGTTTGACGTGCCATTTGTCACAACTGAAATCGAATACAAATGCATTAAAATAAATGTACTGATTTACATGTGTAGAGTAGAAACAGGTATCAAATACATACTAAACTTTCCATTTCACCTCAGGTTAAAAATTTATTAGATATTATTTTGCTCGTTTGACTGCGTATACTACTAATCACTGAACAATTACTTTGGAGATTTTAATCCTTTGAATAGTCATGTTTAGAAATCTAGCATAGTAGACATACTGACATTGCACTGTAAATCATCAAACAGCGATTCCGATTACTGGAAGAGGCGTCAAGGTTCACTCCGGCTTTGGCCAGCATGGGGCATGGTTAAATGAGTGGAAAAGTGCCGTTTGTAAAGAAGCTATTGCCCCGTGCTGTCGTGAAATAACAAGAAGATGCAACAAAATGAACACGACCTTTGATGTCCATGCATCTCTTCTTTAAATGTTTATATAGATCTTTGAACATGAACTTGTGCTATATAAGTAACAGTAGGGTAGTCACTGTATACCTGCAACTGTTTACATTTTATGCACAAGGGAAAGTTTCAGATTTATCACCTAAGGCAAACTTCGCCACTTAGCTTCAAAAGAGCAATCATCGATTTTTCGTCCAACACAGTTGTTGGTCTCCAGTGATGTCGTGTTGTCCCTCTGGGTAAACAACACAAAGTTGACTATTTTGTTGCAATGTTTGTAAAATACAAAGCATTCAAGAATGTTTTGACTACTTATTGGCTAAATAAGTTCGTTCTCAGTGCTACCGAAATCCATCAATGGAATGAACAGCTTAAAATAACGGTGAACTTATATCCTACAGCAAATTGCCTAAACGTACATGAATTTATTGGTTCGGTAACAATCAATCATAAACGTGCCTCCTGGTTCTAAAAAAACTTAAATCATTGTTATAATACCTGAAGAAGTAAGCATAGGCTGAGCTAACAAAGCCTGGGGTAGACATTTCTCTTACGAGTTAAAAATCTGGGCACAGACTTTCTTTCACGGTATAAAGGCTTCACTACTTTAAATCCATACTTGAGTCTTAGCATACTTTAGTGAGCACAATTTGGTATCCATACCAGTTAAATCATTTATGGCTCATAGATATTTAAAAGCTATCACTAGAATGTCCGTGGTGCATTGTGTCATGTCGTTGCTCATGGGGATTAAAAGATGGTGATAACAGGAGTTGAACAGTACTCAATAGTCTGCGCCATTTCTGCCATTCTCTACCATATAGATTCTATGAAGTTTGGGAGTATTGAAAAAATAATATTTACAGGGGATGAGCTAAATAAACGTCAACCATCCCTCTTCATTGTGCTCACTACAAAAATCCACTCTTAAATATGAACCACTTCTTGCCTGAATGTTTTACAGGCATGTAAAATGCAGATACCGAATAGCATACCTCTCCAAACAACAATGGGTGGATGCACAAGCTAAATTTTGTAAAGAAACATCTGATCTTTTGGTTTACCCACTCGTTTGACAATTTTACTCTCTAAGAAAAGGGAAAGGAATGTAATCGAGAGAGTAAGAAGAATGGAAAATTTGTTTCTTTCCCTTTTCAGTACTGTCCCATGTGATAAGACATTATTATATCACTTTAGTGTAATATACTTAAAACAGTGCGGCAGTCATTTCACTCACCTGGAGAAAGTAACGAAATAGAATTTTATCAAAACGAGGGCTTCTTTTGGACAAGACCTACATGTGTGGTATCTAACCAATCTCTACTCGCGTTTCCTCATCATATTTAGAAACAATAAGTTTCCCGTAAGTTAAGGCTAAACTGACAAGTGATCAATTCCATGAGCTCTCCAATTTTATAGACCTTATACGCTTTACAGTACTGATAACATCTCGATTGCTTTCCAAGCAAACAGAATAATAATAATGAGAATAATAATAATAATAATAATAACAATATTCGATTGTAACACTTATCACAACAAGAAAGGCTCCAGCATATCATTCTATCTGTTGTTGCTTACATTTGAAAACAAAGCAATGCGACAGCCCAACCATTTCAATTAAAGCCTTACCTGCAAATGCTCCCAAAAGGATAACAATTACTTTGCTGCCTATATGTACTATCATATTTTTCTAAACAGATTTGTGTAGAAATATCCAAGCTTTACAGTTTCCTCTCTCCAAGAGCGATGAAGCTTCGTCGCTTGAATCAATGCTCCAATACTAGTCATAGCTGAGGAAAGTTTAAGATTTCTGCTCTTTCAATTTGAATAGACAAAATTAACAGAGGTTAAAGTGCGCCTGAATTCAAGCATGACTTTGCCGATTTACTGCTAGTTGTGACCATTCAAGTCAAGAAGCCTTAATTAAAATCGATTTTGTCTTTGTCATCTGCAATCTAAAGAACAAAAGTACTCATCAGATTTTCAGCATGCCATTATTTACAAGCAGAATTCAAAAGAAGTGCTTTCCAAAGCTAAATCTGTTCTTTAGCTGTGTCAACAACTAGTTTGCACTTCTCAACTTTAAGCACCCCAAATCAGACAGTTTTAGAACAGAATTCGCTGCAGGTAGAAGATGCCACATTCACGAAGAAACGATGTGTTGAATTGGAATTTTTCGTTCCTCGAAACAAATTTACGGGCGGTTATCAGAATCTGGCACTTTGAACTCTTTGCAGAGCCTAATTTATCAGGTAATCGATGCAAACAACGCAATTATCAGTGGCACATAGTGACGAAAATACTGCCTTCTTCATTAAGTTGCTGTTGAGACTGTAACCATGTGAAAAGGCAGAATGGCAGTAGATACCTCGGGTATTTATGTTCTACAGTAAAATATGAACAATCAGTTTGGCATGATGCATGTTACAATCTCATAGCTTTCAAAGAAACCACTTGTTTTCTACAAATTGTCTCGATGAAGAAATTAGAAGAGTAGTCAAACATCAGACACTGACTGAATTCCTTGAGCAACGTTGTGCCTGGCGTTCTACAAACTTAAAGCCAGCTGAAGCTGCTACAAATTATCAATAGACCTTAATAAGTTTGGATGGATTATCGATTACCGACTAGTTACTAGTTGTAGCTGTGAGATTATCAATGCGTCGAAGATAACTTGCATGAGGTCCATTTTCCTTATGCTTCCCGAGAAAGTGTAGACTTGGCTGCCAGTTGCTCCTATAAAAATTAGAACTAGACTGGTTCCAAATTTTGAATTACAAATAATATTCTTCTCATTACAAGCTTTTCTATTCCGCTTACGCCTTGCATGATATTGATCCAATATACATATTATCTCTTCTTTAATATTAATGCGTAGATAGCTTTGTAATACATTTCATCCTTGCGCAATAGACGTACGAGTTTTATATTTCTTTAAAAATCCTTTACTGTTCTTTATACTTCATCCTTCAAAAAATAGGCAATCCGAGAAAACGCACAATCAACATATATTTTGGGCCCGATGACAAATAGTAATTTTTGTTGATTTGTAAAGACTGCAACAGACTATTTGCTCTCACTCTCATTTCTCTCCTCTCTTCAGTCATCAAGCACCCTCGACGCCTACTTGGTCCTGTGTTACCACAGATTTTATAACACTTTATGACACGCAATATGTTAGAAAATCTGTCGTGTTACCTTAAGAAAGTAGTCTCCAGTCTTCTGTTTTTATGCCGCTTAATGATGTCAGATAGGTAGCTCGAACGTATGTGGCTAAACTTGCATTTTACTAAATTCATGAAAACTAAGGATTAGATTCTCAGATTATTTACTGGACAGTTATAACTTTGCCTTTCGAAAGGATATCAGATTGGTCAAAAAGTCTTGTCTACTTTTTCAATCTGTCTACAAGGAAACATAGAAGATCACGTAAAAAGCATAGCTGACTTAACAGATCATAATTTTTCCATCCACGATCATTTGTAGCACTGATTTCCATCTCAAAGGAAAATAAAAGATCCAAAATTTACTCATATTTTACAAAACCATTACAAATTTTAAAAAATCCCTATTTTAAAGGCTAAAAGAGTTTGTATACAGCTAATATGCAAAGTCAAATATCAATAGGAATTGTTAGCAGAGTCCTAGCCTTGGACGAGGGACAGTGGCCATTTCTATACTTAGCAATAATGTACAACGGATGTCATACTTTAGTGCAAATAACAGAACTATATGTAGGATAAACATGAAATAATGAGATCTGAGAGTCTTAAATAGGAACAATGCTGGTCGTAACCCTTTCCTAAAGTACGAAATGCATGAACTACGGTCAACCCAAATTGGTATACTCCAGTCCGTCTGTTCTTCTCTCCATCAGTCTGTCTGTTTATCTGTCTGTTCAGCTGTAGTATCTTCATTTAAACCCAGGGACTTACAAATTTCAATTGACTAACGTTTAGACTCAGGATTCCCTAACGAAGAAAGATGAAACTGAGCAGTAGTAACCAGAAGCCTGATTAAGTATAAAGGAGGTATTTAGAAAGTCTTCATCTATAAAAAAAGATTCTTACTTCACTCTCAAAATTTTGGACAGGACATGGCTTTCAGTGCAGGAAAAAATTTTGAGACCGGCTTCCGAGCAAAATATCACTTAAAAGAATCGCATTTAAAATTCCTCAAATGGCGTTACGAGTAACTCTTCATAAAATTTCCAAGCAACTCCGGATGCGCTGATGACAAAACAAATGTGTAAGTCTAACTTCAAGCCATTTACCCTCCCCAAACCTACAATACACACACACACATGCACACAAACAAACAAATAGACAAACACGCAATGCAAGTAAGCTTTCGCCGTCGCTTACTATTTCAAGGAAACAAAAGTGTGGACTACTTAAAGTTTATTTCACATATTTTAAGATAGTACCTTTATAATTTTTATCTGTGCTACAATAGTGAATTTTTGGACACCTTTCGTAATTAGAGCTTGAAAAGTTCTTAGAACAAAATAAACATGTTCATCTCTGAAATGTGTGTACATGTTAAGAATTCCCACCTTCTCTCGAACCTATTCAAAAACATGTTTCAGCCTGATTGAAGTTTCCCTGTCATGTGACACCTAAGCACTTTGTGTAATCAACTACAATTATCTCTTCAGTAAAAAGCTATTGTCATGATCGAATAAGCAAGATCTCGAAATGAGAGGAATCAGTAAACATGTGGGGGTGCTAAAAGACAAGAAGATTAAACAAGAAGTATGGTATTCTTTTGAAGCTGTGAACCAAATACTTTCGAGTCTCTAACCTACTGTTCCTTAAATAGTAGAAAATAATCGGTATTACTTAAACAAAGATCAGATAAGTGATAGAGCAGATATTGCCTCTTTCTTCCTAATGTCTAAGGTAGGACAGTATAACCAGCGTGTTTCGATTACAGCTTTACAGATATTCTCACTTGGACAATACTTTACTTATGTGTTATGATGTCAGCTCGATTTTGCATTGTAAAAAGGACATCCTTGCTACCCTGTGCGTGGGTGCATGGGGGCGTTTAAGCTATCAAAATGAGCGACTCACAATATTTAACATGCGCACAAACATGCCTAAGTTTATTGCCTTGAATAAAATTCCCCTTGCTATCGTTCCGTATAAATACATCCAGAAATGTTCTTGTAAAGGTTACTAGTATGTAATAAATTGTCTGCTTCGCTTACGAAAGTTGTTTTAAAACGACTTGTGAGTTGAGTATATATGATACAAGAAACACTTGGGTTGAAATACATACCCGCGTCAAGTCCTACCTTTAGGTTGTAATCCCCGTATATCAATCCATTTTAAACCTCTTACGGCATAACCTTATTATCTTGTCTGTCTCGGTATATGCTTAAGTGTTAATGTATAACTATTCATCCCTAGTGTTCCAGTTACCATATTTAGATGGATGTACAAGGCCTACATTCAGCCCTTGTTGCTTGATTACAGTAAAGACAATTTCTAATTTAGGCTACCTGGCCTAACCTCCACTGTAACCCACTGTTGACTTTGAGAAAGGCAATTTCTTAAGGGATGTTATGCACAGGGCCCCCGCAACGAATTTCAAAGTAGGGGGGGCAAACACAGATAAAAAGGAAGTCATTAAAGGTATACAATTTAAGGCCTTTCTCATATCTTTATGAGCCAGGGGTATAATTGTAGGAGGGCAATATTGAAGGACTTTCTCTCAGTTGCAATCAAAATATCATAGAATTAACATCAAAGTATGTGTCATAGGCCATTTCTGAGAGACTGATTATCAACTTTTCTTCTTAGCCCAACTATCATAAGCGAAATTGTCCCCATTTCATTACTTTCAAATTCAATATTTCTGTCAAAATTACAGTTCTATGAGCATTTATATTATTCGTATTACTTATCACTGTTCATCAACAGAATAATACTGCCCATGACGACGAAGTAGATAGGTATATATCTAGATAGGATGGGACAAAACATAGTCAAAGATTCGCCTATGTATCCAACTGACAAAATCTGGATCTGCTCAACATTTCA
>JAAAKL020003820.1:0-22237 GCA_010016065.2 Carybdea cf. marsupialis auct. non (Linnaeus, 1758) | reverse complement strand
AATTCCTTTCTTTTATGTTAGTTGTTCCTTTCCCTCTCTCTCCTAGTATCTATATTATTTACCTCTATTCTAGTCCACACAATTAGTGGCTTTTGTTAGCCTTGTATGGTACTACGCCCATTAAAAAAAGATAAATAAAAAATGTGTTGTCAGAATCCAGAAAAAACTGGCCTAAACTGGCTAAGAACAGCATCCTACCCCTCTAGAAAGACGAAAGTACGCTGTACTGTCTCTTAATGATGGAATATAAAAACTATATCGGGCTAATCAGGAGGAATTTCTTACTTGATATGCGAAAATGAATTGATATGTAGTGGAAGAGTTTATAGCTATACCTATTTAACTTTGCTAATTTGGCCATCAAACCTTGACGTCGAAACACTCGACAAAGTTGTCCCCGAATGACCCCATGTCTGCTCTGCATGCCACAAGTCGGGTCGGAAGAATTGTTTCGTACTTCGTATACCCCTTTTTCAATAATAATTAAAGCAAAGTTAATGTTGGTCTTTAAATGTTGGTAGATATGTGCGCCAAAGGAAACATGAAGAAACAGTGTATTTGGGTACCAGCAAGGTATGTGCATCAAATGAAACAAATATTCTCCGTAGGTACTGCGTATACAGCCCCAAGGTTTCATCGCGCAGAAACACTTGCTAGGAAGCGTTGAGCATTTACAAAAAATCAATGAAGCGAGTCAAGCACATTACAATGCATTGCAAGTGCATCACAAGCTTAATTTACAACTGGTTCCTCGGCAGGTGCAGAGATGCTTCTGTAGAACATCAGCTAGTGCTTATGCTTGCAAGTTATATAGTCTGTCTGTAGCAGATAGATAACAGACACAAAAACAAAATCTTTTGTTTTTCCTTCCTCGACATGCCCACTACATTTTTCTCCATAAAAGTTGCAAACAACCGTGTACATTTGTGGATTTTTCAAAAAAAGAAAGAAATAGAAGTGCGGAAACTGAAGTAGCTCAAAAAAAGGTTCTCCAACAAGTCACCCTCTCCTTGTATCCAGCTTTGTTAAAAGAAATGTTTCCTCCGAGATAGCAAATTATTACCACCATTATACGTATTATAAGGGACCATTCAAAAAGTACGTTCGCTCATTTTCGCCTATTGCAACGAGTAATAGTTTCATCATGATCGCCAAAGAACAAGGGATGCAGTTATGAACAGTTTTGAAGCAAAAACAAGCATTGATCAAAGTAAAAACTTATAGACTTCAACTTAAAGTATATCTTGGTAATGAATAGATGTTTCCACACACGAATCTAGTCGTTTTCTTTTCTAATTGTGGCAATATCCAAAATATGACTTCCAATTCTTGGATACAAAACGAAAACGAAACGAAAAAAGATTCGTTCAGTTTCGCTTTCCCGGTACACCCGGACGAACGCACTTTTGAATGGTCCCTAAACCGATATCGCGTACTTAATTACAACAACATGGGAAGAATATCAGTACACACTAAAAAAACCGGGTAACCTCGAACAGATTTTCATGCCAGACAGCTTCTTAAGACGATTCTTATTCTATTTGATACCCTGCCGTTGTTGATAGTTATTGGACAACGCGTCTCATGGACACAATACTCTGACGCTATAATCAACAGAACGAAAGCATCTCGCGAATACTATGCACATTTCGTGTTATTATACTATTTACACTGAGCAAGCAAATAGCCTATTCTCCACAACTGTGATGAGCCAATGAAGAACAAGATTTGCCAGATGGACTCAATAATACGGTCGTCTTGGATTGTTCTGTAAAGGAAAAATTTAGTTTATGTGAGAAATGTTATCTTGCTAAACAAAAGATGGAGTTTGAAGCCATCTAAAAAAGTACCTTCTCTGCGAAGAGGGGGAAGGAAGATTGGTGAAGAATGCGTAAAAATGATCTGTTGCAGATGGGGTCATCTGATGTGCAAGTTTGCTCTAAAGAAATTGACTCCAACAACGCACTCTTAATGACAGAAACACTTACTAGACATTTTACTTTGATTGTAACTATATAGTGAAGGTTAAGTTTTAACTCGATGATTCTCTCAGACTGCGATTCAAGTATTATCACCTGTTTCTAAAGGATGCTAGATATTACGATGGACTGTGGCACTTTAAAAACAAGGGATACTTTTGAGGTGTACGCATATGGTAGATCATAAAAGGACCCACAGGCAGCAAGACTTCAAGGTTTACTACAGCAATCGATTTAGTGGCAAATCTAAATTATATAGGGGGCTTTCCAGTAGGCGCATAAATGTGTGCTGAATTTCCTTGTAGGACGAAGTTGAGAAGTTCGTTTTTGATGCGAAAGTTTAAAAATGCGTCGAGTATCATATTCATGCTGCATTATGTTTCTGCCAGACACTGTTTATAGCTACGTTATGGCCGAGTTTAGATTTCAGAATTGGGAAGGGGGTACTTTGAACGTAGTGCCGATCATCAAAAAGTTTACGCACTACTACTCCAGGGCATTTGATAAAACCAAAATACATTTACCCTTTCTTCTATCATTAACTAGTCTCTAACTGACATTCTCTTAAAAGACCTGACATGAAGTCCTCTTTCATCTTTGTGTTTCATAGCATTCCATTCAACTGTTCCAATAGAAATTCAAGCATTTCAATTATAACAAGATGAGCGATCGGCAAACATAAATAGGGAGGGGATCATTATAAATTAAGAGCTTAGATTCGAAAGAAACCTCTTGTAGAAGTTGAAATCCTAAGCCGCTGTCAACGCAGTACCACATGTGCGAATTAATCTTCGGATATTGAGAAGGAAGGTGAAACAGGGTTTCGGACTCCAATAAGTAAGAAGGACCCGAAAATGGTGCAAGGATGAGTTACTAGGAAACCGAGTGAAAGGAAATACCAGGAAGGTTGAACTCTGCTGTTCCAGAAGCAGTAACTGTTTGAATAACCCACTTCAAACGTTTTAAATTATCGTTACACCTGAGTAAAACGAGAGACAAAACGTTTCGGGTAGAACATGTCCTGCACGTGGTACAAAATGGACAGCCAATTATGGAGCAGCATACCTCTCCGGAAAACGGTGAAAGTACATGAAAGCTTAGCTTAACGATGATAAACAAAACTGTCAATGAAGAGCTTATCATTGATTCGATTTGGAGAATACGTCTTGGAAAGATCTCCGTCTACTTCACAACTTTTGCAAGCAAAGCAGAGTGAGAAATTAACTGCAGATGAACTTATTAACGCATCACATGAGATCAAACCGAAGTGCCAAAGATGTTAGCTAAATCCAATATTTGGCAAAATTATAAGTATTCCCTACCCAAAGCACGGTACTGCATCATACATGGATTAAGAAAAATGCGTCTGTTCTAGCATTTTGTATAGTATACTCATACCATTCTCTTGAAAACAATGAGCTACGACATACAAGTCTTAGCAAGGGTTCTCCTTAAGGTCAACGATGAGAAACAGCACAGTTTCAGATACCATGCAAAGACAATTGTTCAATCTTTTAGCTTAACGCACCATACATCCCAACTACTAGTAGAATCTTGTCCTCGAATTACAATAGGGAAAGGCTACCTTTTGCCAAGGGCAAAACATCGCAATAGTTGTTGCAGGACCTCAGTTAGGCAACGTATTATCAATAGAACATCAAATTACATCATTTACACTCAGTACTGTATGTAGTGCACACGATTACCCGCGATCGATTCTATGCCAGGACATGCGTCTTAGTATGGTTTTGGATGCAATCTCTTAGGAGACTCCTATTCTACTATATGCGATAAAAAACCTGACGTCGCCAATGAGAAATCGGTAGCCAATGAGTACTAACAGAAAATACGCTTCCAGATTGATATTGGTTATCAATATTACCATAGGGTTAGGAGCATTTTCTAGCGATCAAAGAAAGAACTGTCAAAAAATAACTGGCCATATTACACCTCTCTCCTAAACTTAGCTATTTTTGACTTTGTATGTATGTAAGAGACCATAGTGGCAATTATGGAATCCGATTCCCTGATTAACTTATACGATGGCAGTTAACGGATAACAACGACGTAACAAGTTCCATGATTTTCATGGGTAGAAAAACCAACCATCATTTACTCTTCCTTATAAATGCAGCTGTTACCAACGTCAATGTTACTTACCAGCGGGTTCGGACGGAATCGATACGCCAACATCATCCGTTTGCGGTATAACTCAAATTGATCATCATCTCTGTTGATTTCATGTGGTTTCTCCACACCGACGCCAGCATTTTCAAATGCAGTTTGGCCTCTGCAATGAAATATAAGTAATACAATATAAGTAAGCTTGTTGATAACAGTCCGATATTCGTGACGTGTTTGCACGAAATTTGTTTAGACAGTTTTAGCACACACCAGCTAATACTTTCACGCTACGGGAATCATCAGGTATCTCTGATCTAAAACTGAGATTTTATATATGGTTGTCATAAACTGTGTTCACACCTTTGCTAATGGAGCTGTATACGGTATGACACCAACCTTCGGGGTGAATGAATGAAATTCTCTAACTCACTTATGTTGCCAGTGAGGTAGCTATTTCTAACAAATTTTATCTGAAGTAGGAAACCAAAATAAAATGCTCGTACTTGTTAACAGGTTGTGTTATTCCTTGTCCTGCAGATCCAAGTCCTTGTCCTTCTTGCCATCCTGCATTTTTTAACATCTGGTAACCTATGTTATCCTCTGTGATTTTAAAATCAGCATAATCAGAAGTATCGACGTCTCTCCCTTCCTGGATAGCCTGGACTCGTTGAAAAAACCTTTGCAACTCATCAGGTGGAAGAAAATCAGCAATGTGATGCTTCCCCTTGCCAAATATCGTAAGTTGCTTCGCCTGTTCTAAAAATTTAAGGAAGAAAGGTGCCTGATACATAACTTATTAGTATAAGTAGAAAACAGCTCATTACGTTACCCCTAATTTTTTTGCGAGAGGTAACATAAACGATTTGCACAACATCCAAAAGTGTACATTGACGGAAAAAGTACTTACTCCTTTATTTTATCCTCTTTTCTATTATTTTGGAACGAAACATAGGCATTGACGTCAAATCTTACATCACGCATTAGATGCAAAGAAGACCCCCGATAAGATTTCTAAATGTGGGTCAATCCAAGTACACTGCTTGCTTGAGCAACCGTCCCTTAAATAACCAGCCGATACCACAAGGATCACAATCATCCACACTTTCATCACTTTACCGGCACTTTTCTTCAAGACATTAAAAAAATAATCCAACCACTCTCTTTGGACGAGCAGTCGGTTTTATCTTATCTCACTAAATGTTTTCAATTGGCAAAAATGACTTGTCACGCAAATACACTCTTATCGAATACCAAGAGACTTCGTGCCAAATTCAACACTCGCTTCTGTACAGTGCATTTTGTAAACGAACAGCCTTCGATAAACATGGCAAATGAGTTCTTTTACCCTCCTGTGTTCAAACACAGTTTTTTCCAGAGAAAAAAGGACTACAAAGGATAGTAGTGACTATACGACAGGCAAACAAATCATAAAACTAGAAGGAAAAGGACTGCTTACATTGAATCACTCAATTTTAAAACACCCTAAGATTTTACATGGCAGGGATGATAATAAAAGATTCAACATGACCTTGTTTCCATAATGATCCCTTCACACAGGTGTTCACTACAAATGAAACGAAACTGAAAAATATGCCAGCGAATAGTGTATTCAAGAGGAATCTATTTAAATTGTATATGCCAATTCTGCATGGTGTACGGAGATAATGAAGTTGATGATATGGACCTTCTTCCCTTCCTTTCAGTGTGTTAAAAATTTCACCTATCAATATGTGTCTAAACTTGTCATGGGTTTCAACGGCAGATAATGTATTTTAGACTGTATGTCCTAAGTATGAGGTACCCTTCTAGCCTAAGATGCTTTTCCAAAGCCTACTTTTTGAGACGCTTTTTGGCAAAATCGTACGTGCGTTTTAAATTTTGACATGTTCCCCCAATTGGATCCAGACTATGGAAACTCAGACGATCAGAAACAAAATTTTTGGACATCAGAATTTACCACTGGTCAATGCCACGAAGACACGACAATAAGTCCTAACTTTTCGTGCCTAATAGAGGATGTACTATACAAATCTGTCACTGCTGCCGGCCCCTCACTCTATATTTGAGGACAATTCATACAACAGATGATAGGGTGAAAATTCGGCATTTGTCACAGTGTTTAATACTTGGTTGACTAGTTAACTGTTATATGTACAAAAGAATCTCTTCAAAATACTGCTGCTTTCATTCTTCCTCTGCCTTAAAAAATATAGCGATTGCTTATATGATGATGGTGCTTACAATCATCATGAATCTTGCGTTGCGTAGTCCCTCGGAGGCAATACACTTTTGACGTCAACACGAAGAGGGTGACAGTCAAAGGCACTTTTCTCAAACACTAGTCTACTGATCTTCCTGATTACAAGTAGGCTTGGTCTAAATATCAGCATTGTTATTGCCATCATCAAAATCTAGTCCTTTTCACTTACGCTTAAGTACCTTCTATGGGCAAAAGGGGTATGGGTAGGTGCTTCATTGCTCTTAAACATTATCTAACGTTCTCTTAAAACACGAGTCAATTGTAGATGTCATTTATGTCTAGTCGTGTGCTTCAGAGGACAAGAACCTGACTACAAAACATCTCATTCACGAGGTCAAATAGCATCCAGTGTTCTAATTCCAATAGATCACATTTATAGGTCAATGACCTTGACACTTAACGAGGGAAGTGCAAGGGTAGGGGGAGACGGAAGTGAAAATTTTCACACTAAAATTTATCAACTCATTGGGCTCAATCAATACCTGCTGTTTTCTCCATTTCCTTTTTTCTGCGTTTATGTTCCCATGTCCCTCCATCAATATCTTCATCAGAATCATACTCGTACTTGGGTTTTCCGTCATCCTTCTGCATAGCTTGCATTTTGATGGCCTGCTCAGCAATTATTCTCCTGTACATTGCATCAATCTAAGGAGAAAAACCCAACAAAATGCTGAAACCTGTTTTGTACCAGAACAACAATGAACAGTCAAATGAT
Source organism: Carybdea cf. marsupialis auct. non (Linnaeus, 1758) (assembly GCA_010016065.2). Lineage (NCBI taxonomy): Eukaryota > Metazoa > Cnidaria > Cubozoa > Carybdeida > Carybdeidae > Carybdea > Carybdea cf. marsupialis auct. non (Linnaeus, 1758). The sequence continues at coordinate 15,159 of JAAAKL020003820.1, read as the reverse complement.
AAAAATCTAATACAAATATACTGCATATAAGTGGAAAAAACTAACTGCATTGAAGACATATCCATTAAAGATAAGTAAACTGTAGCCTGATTTATATGAGTGAAATTACTATTTTGATGGACCTTATGATATGACATCATGGAAGGCACTGACTTGAAAAATACCAGTGCATTAACAGTGATTAATATATAAAATGCCTCTTACTTCACGTTGAATTGCTATCTGTTTTTGTTGTTCTTTCTCCTGCTCAGCTTTGGCACCAGTCAATGCTGCTGCTTTAGCTTGTAATGCAGCTTTTGCTCTTTGGAACTCTATGTGAATATCTCCACTTGCTTGTGGTTCTCCAGCAGCTGATGATGAACTGTCACTTGCTTCATTTTGGGGGCCTTCATCAAACCGACTTCTACGCTTTCTTTTTGTGCCAAGGCCACTTCCACCAGGTGACTCTTCTCGTTTTACTGTGAATTCCTTTACTTTATCTTGGTAATATTTGTGAACTGGATGAGTTGGATCAAACAAGAATCTGAAAAAAAGATAATGCAAGTGGGTCACGTACCAGGAATTACATAATAACAGGATGAGATGTATATACAATAATATGTATAGTGTCCTATGTTCTGAACAATCAGAGATACTGTATATTTAGTCGACCCTCAAGTATAACCTCCAACTAATCACATACAACGTACAATGAGTCCTACAATCAATATAAGCTATAATGATACTGTAGGGGCCTAAAAACTACAGTTGCAAGAGGGGTCTAAAGAGGCTGCAGGCTACACATTATGAACATGAATGGTTTTCTTTACAAGAATTCTAGTCTTCAGAATATACAAAGAAACAGTTCTATATTGTGCATCAATAGAGGAATAATCTTGATACGAATTGAACAAAAAACCCCGTTTATGTGGGTTCCATATAAACTTACTATGAAATAACCTTGGCTCACAAGTTAAATCAAATAAAAGTATCAGAAGCCTACAAAAGAGGTGCACCTATGTATACAATCCACTAAATGGGTAAACATCAGCACATAGGCTGGGAGCAAATTCTTCCTCCAAGTATATTTTACATACTTTGCAGTATCTTAAGGTATAATTAACTACTCTCTTTTTCTTAGAAGGTCATTCTATTAACAGAAATGCAGTTCTCTATCCCTGCACGCTGTTTTTATTACTTCCCTTTCTTTGATGTGTTTAAGTCACCTTTCCATTTGTGTCCTATTGTGTTTTAAGATAGTAACAATATCTATAAGAGTGACTATGGTCATTTGAAACTTTGATTTTCCTTGAACAGAATCTGAGGAAGAAATATTTAAAACCTCAGGTCAGGTATGTTTGTTTTCTTGTATATTGATTTCACAAACATTGAAATGACCTTCTGATAAACGACATTCTGGATATACATGTTTCAATACATGTAATTCTGTGTTACTCCTTACCTGAACAACAAAACATAAAGGAACAAAAGTCATAACAATTAAAAGTCAAGTCTTGAAAAATTCTGAATGGCAACTTAATATCTTTATTTATAGCTTTATATCAAAGTTGCTTACTGATTCAAGTTCAAAATTCTGGTTTCTTTTTAGGCTGAATAACTGAATAAAGCACATTGCATGGTGTTTTTAATTGATTGGCTTTATTGCTTAATCTTGGATGGCACAATCTGGGGATTCCACCCACACACCACAAATACATTATACAGAATATCTTGCAGACAAGTTCATCTCTTTTCTATTTAAAACAGTAATGGTGGAATTTTAACTTATACCAGATGCAAAGATGTCGTGATCAACATCTGCTGCCCTGTCTTCAACTCCTGTCTGTGAGAAAATATCTGATTTATTAGTGAATGGATATCTATGCCTTCATCTATAAATAAAACTTTGACCAAAAACTTCCCTGATAGCCTCCTGTATGAAATGGTTAAAAACCTTGCCTGTGGGTCAATATTTCCTGCCTCAAGATTCACATCTTTACTTGTATACCTGAAACCTGTAGACCTACACATATAAAATCTCTCACAAACTTTTGTTTTTGAGTTATTAACATGCTTGTAGTTACAGCAAAGACATGTTTTGTGAGTTGCAATTTTACTTTATAATAAAACTTGACTCACTGGAGTTTAAAAAACCATGTCACCTTCTTTAATAAATAGATACATTTTATAGGTTCAACTTCATTTTTAGGAGCTGATACAAGTAAGCAGGATCAAGTGTCTTGTCACAATCATAACCTCTGAGAGACAATGTAGCTCTCAAACAAAGCTATGTATCAGGTGAGCTGAAGTATTCCAACCATCAGAAGCTTTGCCAACATAAAATGTAACTATACTGACATGTGCATGAAATGCTTTGGTTGTAAGCAGGAGATGCAAATGTGCATCACCTTGATTGAAATGTAGTGCAAGAAATGAGTGTCATAGAATTACATAACAACCCATGAATCAGTATTGTGTCAAGCTAGCAATAGTAAAGGAAGATCCTAGAAAAACATCTCAGTCCTTTAAGTTGTGTACCAAAGTGCTGGGGCTGTTGCAGATGAATTCATAGTTACCAATTACTGGCACCACTTTCAATGAACAGAATCTGATTGACACTTGACTGATGCCTTGAATGGGAAGACTATTATGTAATAGATGACTGATAATCTAACTGTCTCAAAATATTAAACTCACTTGTAATGTGGATTGCCACTCTGTTCTATCCTTGCAAGGGCTTCTGTTTCAACACCATTCTGTGCAACATTCCTTGCCAGATCATCAGCAACACTGTACATCACTGGGTCTTCTATGGGAGAACTCAAACATGCTTCCATCAAAGACCAGTTCTCATATAAGAAAGTGATGCAAAGTACTTTGAGTCACGGTCATACTGAGGTGATATTGCAAAATAAGCCTGCTGTGAGACAGGGGCAATGCAAACAAATCTAAATCATTTGGGAGTCAAGAAATTTTCTGCACTGACCAATACTAAACTATTACCTGTAATCTTCCAGTACAACTCAACTAATAGCTTTTTGAATTTCTACTAATGTTATCTCTTTGGGTTGTATGTACAACTAAAAAGCCTATCTAAATTACACTTAACACCATTGTTTAAACATCTCATCTTTAATTTGATTTTAACATGTGTTGTTAATTAACCTTGCAAGGTCATTATTTTCTGTGTCGTATATACAGGCACTCTGATTTCAAAGCACAGTGCAACAGCATATAACTGGTTGGATTTTGTTAAGGTTAAGTAAATAGTTGAGGTATACTGGAAGATTACCAATAAGTACTATCTTCAAGGGCAAGAATTGTCAGAACCAGGAAGTCCTTTATGACTAGTACCATCCTGATAATTTTGTCTTCAAACACTGAAAGTCAGAGCACAAATATCTACACTAGTCGCTAGTGTTTTATCTAAAACACCTTAATTTTCTAAAGATATGCATTATTTACAGCAAAAATAACTGTTACAATCGATTATGATAGTTACCATTTTGTAAACATAGAATTATTTCAAGAGACACTATCAGCTTGGCTCCATGAGTCCAACCCATGACTGCATGGATTAAAACTAGACTTTAAATCAATGATGATTATTATGGTGATGATCATTATTTCATTCTTCAAATTTTAAGCTGTTGGCACAATAGCATATACCATCACTGCATCTCGCACAGTTTGAATTAACATTAATGCAGGAGGTGAAATTGGCAAAGTTTACCAACTAAAATGTTGCAAGTAAGTAAATACGAATAATGTACAGGCTGCTTGCAGGCACGTCTTTTCCTACTCAAAGCTATAACTGAGGTAAAAGTGCAAATTATTACGAATTAAAACTGCCAATTATTTTAGTATCAAGCTATTACTTGCAAACACATTTATGAAGAACTTTATCTGAAAGATGTGCTTTCCTCCTCTATTTGGCCTACTCATCTTTGTGATCGTGGGGTAGACCTCAAAAACGTTACTTTACCATAATGCTATATAAGTGTACGTGCGCTACATAACCCTCATACAGAGGATAAATATTTTAGAATCGATTGTGCTAGTTACTTTTGCTAAAAACAAATTTTCCCGAAATTCTGGTGGGGGTGGAGGGAAATTACTACCCTGGCGCCTCTCAAGGCTATATACCGGTATACGGCCCCGGTATAGGTACGGTACGATACTAAGGTTCTCTTTCTACAATCGCAAAATATAGGCAGCACTCCGACTTTTTGTTCCGGTACCGAAATAGCGCTGTAAAATTAAGGCTTCTTGTTCCAGCTACAAGGTACGGTACTTGGTAAGCCTCTTCAGCTAAATGCATTCCTGCAGCAGAGGCCTACAAGTCAAAAACGAACGCATAATGGAATACGTTTTTGACGGCCTACACAAGGCCTAACTTAAAGCCCACATGGACTCTAACTGCCTTTTTCTTTTTCGAGGACCGCATAGTAAATTTCCTTTAAAACAAATTTTCTGCTTACCTGCTTCTGTCACAGGGTCCTCAAAAACTGTCGGTCTTGAAGGTAATAATTTGTTACTATTGTCTTTCTCCTTCTTCGTCGTTGCCAATCGCATCGTTATCCTTCCTGATGTGGAAACGGAGCCTTCAGTTGATTTTTGAGCCTTCATCTGCTCTTGCATCTGCTGAAAACGTGCAAGAAAATTCCCATCGTTTATAAGTAAGCTGGCGCTTTTGCCTTCTTCTTTCTGTGCAGACACACTTGGAGTGCTCGCTGTTTGAACCGGCCTGTTTTGTGCAGCCACTAAAGTGCTGTCACTTGGTTTATCCTTCTTCTTTAATCTCTCAAGAATTTCCCTTTTCTTCTCTTCAATCAATCGTTTTTGCTCTAGCTTTGAAAACTCCATATCTTTCAAACTCTGTGTAATCAAACCGTTCAGATGCAGTAGAAAACGAGAATATCACCAAAATGGCGGCGAGAACAACAATAACTGCTACAACAACAAACTCATCGTGTTTTCTTCCCAGAACCCACTGCGACTTAGGAGGTTTCGAAATCAACGCAACCCTCAAAAATAGACTGCACTGAGTATGGAGCCGAGTTGCAAGGAAGCAAGTGTATGCATATTGACGCCATCACAACCATAGACAACCAACCTCTTAAGTTTATGATCCCAACTAAGTGTCCCAAATTTCACGGGAAAACCGAAAATTCGCGAGACAGCAATGGCAAGTCGTGGAACTTTGGTGTGCAATGTTGTTACAGCAAGCGGAGAACACGTAAACTGGACAGCTGTGACGAAGCAGACCAACAGTAAGCCACAAAATCCCCACTTTTAGCCAAAGCATTATTATCGATGAATCGACGGAATCGATATTGTTCTTTGATGTAGTGGCGCTTCCCCGCACTTAGGAAGAGTTTGCTACTGCCGTGATTTTATATCTGGTCGATATGCAATATTCAAATGCTCAGTCAGAGTTGATACCCAGTTGACAGATTATATACAGTAGACTCTCGATATAACGAACCTGGATTGGAAAGGATCTAAAACGAAGGCAAATGGACTTCGGTTCGTATAATCGAGATGTTTGCTATATCGGCGTTCGCAATATCGAGCGTATACTGTATATTAACTTGAGTTATTTACATAGACTGAAATTAAATGTTGATTGCACATTTCTCTGCCATGAAAGGATTTTGCTGAGTTTCTTAGGAGGGTTTTTGGGGGGAGTGCCTGCAGGCCTATCTCTCAACTTTAGGCATGTGCATGATGTTGCAGATGAAAATATCTTTTCCATACTTGCCACTCTTTAAGATATTAAAATGACTTCTAGAGTACATATCCCCTATTTCTGTGATTGTCAACGTCACGTTTTTTGTGCCCCACTCCCCGTCCACACTGCTTATCGTTTTCAGTATACACCTCAAGATATTTTATTTACAGTCTTCGCTGCATTTACCCTTGTTAGAGGTGTTTGCACTTCATTTGATCTGTGACTAAAGTTGCAAAATTTATCACTACATGAACTAGTAATAAAAAAACCTGTAGAGGACTGTATCTTTTTTCGAATATCTACTGCCAAGCAACGCATAACAATCAATAATCTTGACAAATCCATCGAAAATCTAACAGCAATACAACGATGACCTATACCGACTTCAATACAGCTTTTCAATCACGACTAACAACGACTCGAAAGTGTCATGTAAAATTGGAACACTCGTTTTTATTTAGACTACGTACTACACTCTCCCCTCTGAGTTGTTAATCTGATTTCAAACCTTATGATAAATCTTGATAATATTCACATTATAGTAGAACGCTAGTCTCTTCTATGTGATGGTTCTCACTAGTGGCTATACTATAGACACTACCTGACCCGATCCGACAGTACTCCAACCAACTCTCTCTAACAAAAATTTTATTTACTGTATATACAAATACAACCTTGAATACATTGTTATCCCAGTCCAACCCTTTCTCATTCACACTATAAGAAAAGGCATCCTATATCAATCTCAAATACTGACCTGTTCCTCGTAATCATCGGCAATTTCACATTCTTATGTGCATGATCAACGAAAACCTATGCAACGTAACCGATAACAAAGCTGCCTATGATCACGCTCAACACTCTGACAGATGTTGTTAAGGGATTTCGTTTAATTAGAAGACTTGAACTGCCTCAGACCAATCCTTACTATTGGGAATTAATAAAATGTATTTAGCCATTGTCTTCTCAGCCTACGATCTCTTTGAAATAATTTAGAGCTTTGACACGTTCTGATAGTTCTCGTTCATCCCTTAACATATAGCAAGTGTTACTTTGGTAAATACAAAGCTGATGATCCTTTCTTACAATGGCCTGTAAACTTGATATTCGCAATAGAAGAAGCAAGCATGTTATGACTTATTCCCATACTTTACTTGGAAAGAGTGTTTCCATCAGCATTTTCCCAAAATTATCCGAAATTTTGCTTTTACTATCTGTCAATGAAATAAAGTACACGTCATTTACATGACATAGGATTGCCTAAGGCTCGACACATGTACTTTAAAAACATGATAAAAGTAGTTTTGACGAAAGATAGAGAGAAAGATAGAAAAATGAGGAAAAATTGAGATAAAAAATATAACAAGTAGCCTTTGCAAAACTACTCAAACTGCATATGTCCACCCTTTGAACCGAAACATACTGGACTATTTGATAAAATTCAATTAGACAATTTTGAAGAATTACCAGTTTTTCATTGAATCAAAGGTATGGTGATTGGCTTTCACTAAGGCAGTTTCGAAATCTCTGCTTTTCTGGAATTTCACTCACCTCTCAAAAAAGTGCTTTTTACATTTAAAAAGTGTAAAAAATTTGCTAACAAATTTAATTCGATATGTTATGTAATACTTTTCACATATACCAGAAAATAAAGCGCCGTCGGACGCTGGGTGTGTTGATTTTCAAATGCACAACGTAACATAATCTCATTCGCAAATATTACGTTCTTTAGCCTCGTATTCCTCACACCATCTTTATCCACCTCAAAGAGCTAGTACATATTCCTCCCAAATAGTGATGAATGAGAAGGAGGATTCAAGATTCCACAAGAAGCGACAAATGCTACACGCCATCTTTGATATTGCCATCGCTTATCCGAAGAAGCAGTATTTCCAACCTTTATGCGTCTATTTAGACAATATAAAACGGAACTGAATCGTTAGAATACACCTGTGAAATAGCTTTAACGGTATCTTGAAAACGCAACGCGCGTTTAGTGGTATATGAGAGGAAGGTATAAGATAAAACTGTAATATGACCAAGTTAAAGCTTTACTATTTCTGAAATACCGTGAGCTATACAAAAAGAGGCGCCCTGTTTGTGTATAGGACAGTAGAGATATGTAGGATATTGCTAAAGGACTATATGCGTGTGTACTTTGCAAACAATCCACCTCTGCACTTGAACCAGAAGCAAGCAAAAGAACTACATACAGTCAGCTTCATTGACATAACGAGGCCTGAAGGACGCAACATTTGCTCCTTTACGCCGTCACAAACATTTCAACACGGTCTATCTCAACAATTCATGTAGTGCTAAGAAATGTTTAGGGGTATCCGAAATCAGTAAAATTTTCAGAACGAGTGAGTATCGTCGAAGATTCAATGTTGAGAGAAGGATAAAATAAGATTACTTTTAGAAAGATAGACAAATATCAAAAGTGTCAAAACTGGATACTGGATAAAAAAAACTCGAATTATCTCCCAAAGATAGTACTCTCAGTATGATAAATGTATAAAAAAGAGTAAAGAAGTGAATATTCTCATACGAATTGTGAGTACTGAATGCTTTAAGAAGGATTAGAGACAGGTGGAGGAAAGCTGTTCGAATCGTGTTTGCCAGCCATCAACCATGATGAGGCTCTCGGTAAAGTAAAGGTAATGTGATGAAGACCGAAGCCATAGTTATTTTCAGAAGTAACAACTGATATTCGCAGAGCTATAGAATGATATTCAAACTCTACTGATCAAATCTATTGGCAATGATATTATCAGAAAGACACTTTAAGCACTGAATAATTTTAAAAAAGCCCCTGAAAAATTGCAAAGCTATTTAATTAACTAAAGCAGTTTGAGAAAGATCAAGCGCAATAAAAACTGCTAGCTAATATCTAAGGTATATGAGTTTTACGAAATATCGAAAGATATCAAGATTTCAATCAATTTTATTTGGAGAACAGAATGATATCCTAATTCAAAGCAAACCATATTCTTGATTAACTCAAATGATAAAAAAGCTCTATGAGATCAATTTTCCCCATAGATTAAATAATCGAATGAAATGAAAACGGTAAACCATGGATATTTTTAGAAAGATAGATCGGTTTCAAAAGTGTAAGCATTGAATATACACGAAAAGATAGATTTATACTGAAATAACTTAAATAATAAATATTCTCAGCAACATCCGCTAAGATCAAAACGCTAAACTATGTATATTCTGTGGGAGATCAAATAATGGTTTTCTAGAACTTTGAGGAAATGGGACATGTAAGCAATTATTTATAGTGGCCCAGCCAAACATTCTTGCTAGATATTCTGAATATGAGATATGGATCCTTTTACTATCCCTCTGTTTCTTTCAGTTAACTTTATTAAAACAAAATGAGGGGGTGTCTTTATCAATAACGTCAGCTTCTCTCAGCATTTGGTTACTAAACATGGCTCACAGAACGTTCAGTTTCTATACAAACAATTCAAGTACAAATATATTGTGTCATCGTCATTTCTGAAAGTAATTGGCAATGTAGGTAAGTGGTTTGAAGATCGAAATAATTTTTTCTCTCTTCAATGAACTTTAAACGGATTCTATCTCTTATAACAGGTAAAACTATAAAGAGCCTAAGTGTATTTTAGGAGTACGGAAGATATAACGCCTGAAGAAGTTAGACTTTGATCATAAAGCTCAATGGTGAAATCGAAGTTTTATAATACAAATAATACATAATTTATAATATATATATATGTGTTTAAAATATAATATATTGATATAAATGACACTGGTCAACTAAGAAGTGACCTTAGTTTTTCACCGTTAGTTACGGTTTTTTCGGTACAGATTTCCCCCATTGTCATAAAAATCACTTATTTTTTAAATAGCATAATGTATTGACAAGTTTGGTACACCTTTTTGAAGTGGCATGAAAAGAAAATAATGCAAAGATGCAATTCCTACGCCTGTTCAATGAATGAAGTTTACATTGAAGGACTTTATTTGATGTTACTTTGGAATAACATGGGTGTTTTGATCGTAATGAGTCCTACGCAATTGTCATTTGGTGTTTATATCAGATGAGGATGGGAAACAAATCAGGGGTTTAAAGGTATTCTTCAAAACTTTTACTGAGTGAGGTGCTCAGAGTCAAATGGATAAAAATGAATGCATGAGTTGCGTAAAGTACGACCAACAAGAACAAAACGACTGATGGCTGAAAAGAACTCTTGATGTTTGCAAAACTCAAATATAAAAAGAATGTGTTGATAAACTAGGGTAAAAAAATTATCTTCCTTGATTTCCTTTCATGTTGTACATCGCTCACGTCTTGTTTAATACTCCAACAGTTGACAACCATCATCCTTTTGTCTCACCGCCCCTGGTAAAAGTCTTCCATAATTTTCAAGTCTTGGTGGAAGCGTTCTCCCTGCTCGTCACTGAAATTGCCACAGTTGCCCGGGAATTTGTCAGGATGCCTGTCAAGAAAATGCAGTTTAACACTCATGTTGGCACTGATTTCATGGAAACATTTCAACATGTTTTTGACCAACTCTTATTAATTTTCTGTCTTGTTGTTTCCTAAGAAGTTTTTACCACATCGACAAATGAGGACCAGGTGCGCTGCTCAAAGGCATTCATCCAGTTGAGTCAGCATCTTTCATAAGTTTTCTAATAGCTGGTCCATTCACCATTTTCAAGTCGAAACACCCATTGTTGATATGTTCCATGACCTGTTTGGTGTCATCCTATTTTTCTTTCAATACTGTTGAATGTCCGATGGGTACTGAAGCGTAGCTATTGGTGTTATGAAGAAAAACGCATTTTAAACTTCGTTTTGAACTGTCAAGAAACAACTTCCATTCCTTAGGATTGTATGTTTGCACACCCAGACGAAGAAGAACGTTCTTTACATCAGTACAATAGACAAGATCGTCGCTCTCTTCAAAGAACTGAATGAATTCTGCATCTCTGTTTCGGTAAAATGTTACCATCGTACCTCGGGCTAACAAGTGCTTTTTATTAAGTCTTGATGTCAAAAGTTCTCCAGATTCTTTGCTTAGACCTAAGTCACGAACCAAATCATTGAAACAAATGTATTGTCAGCTCAATCATTTCATGAAGGAAGGCAATCAGTTTCCCACTGAAGGAACTGCACATTAGATTTTTAAATGAAATATTTGTCTTATAATGGTGACCTCTTTTCTTTCAACTCAAATGTGCAACCATCCTGTAGTAGGATGATAAAATACAATGAAATGCCATCAGAGAACAGTGAATGTCATATGTTTGAATTTCCCGAATTTCTTTACCGAGATGACAATTATTTTAGAGCAATATATAAAGCTCCACCTCCCCTGTAGTTTCTTTGTCATAATAAATCTCTTTAAAGTTAAATAAATAAAATTTTGGAAACTCTAGTACAAGAACTTTTTTGAAAAAAGTGCCATCTTTTGTTTAAAAGATATGTTTCCAGTGGCTTGTTTTCAAATTTAGGCTATGTCTACACTGCCTAAACCGTAGCTAATCAAGCAAAGCTGGGGCCATTTTTGGGCTCAGCACCATTGAATTTGCCTGGAAACATATATGGTTTACTGACATAAAAATCTTGTTGCATAGTGATATGATTGCATTCATGCTGGCTCCCATGGCTTAGCAAGCGCTGTCAGGTTTTTCAAAAAGAATTTCCCGAGTTTAACAGAAAGCACTGTGCGTCCTTGGCTTGGCAAATATAAGGAAGAATTCAAGAAAAAGTTTGTCGATTGTGCAATCATATCAGAGAAAAGGGGACGACCACTTCTTCTTCCAGCTGAATTGGATACAAACTTTGTCTTTTCATTAGGAATATGTGAACAACAGATGGAACTATTGATACACATGTGTATGGTATCTTAATGGAACTCATCAAAGCTGATCTGAGAAGGTATGGTGGTTATTTGGGTTCTGTTGTTACCAAGGGGTGGTTCCTGTTGCTATACAAAAGGACAAATTTCTCACCCGAATGCTAACTAGGTCAAGGCCAATAGATACGGCTTCCTTGTAGGAAGAATTAAGAATACAATTCGTAACATTATAGTATTGCCTCAGCTGTTTTAAAGCACGAAATCCCAGACAAGCCAATTCTTAACATTGGTCAAACGCCGTCAAAATTTGTGCCAACTGATAGTGTAGCTATGGTCGAAGTTAGTTCGAAGAACGTGTCCAGAAAGGGTGCCAATGACAAACGTGGTATTACTGTCACTTTATCCCTGACATTGAATGAGGCGATTTTGCCGTTTTCAACTGATTTACACAGGTAAATTAGAGGGCTCGCTCCCAGCAGTAGAGTTTCCTAGTGGATCTTGTTTAAGCTACAGTCCCAAACACTGGAGCAATGAAGAAGAGACAATCTCTTAGAGAGAGTAATTGATCCATTTGTTTGTCGAGTAAAAGAAGAGCCTAAATTGCCAAGCAATCAGAAAACACTCGTAGTGTGGGATGTCTTCAGAGCTCAGTCCACAGATAGAGCTGTCAAAAAGCTCGAACGTCTCAATATTGTTCAAGTACAAGTGTCAAAGAAAATGACGCACCTTCTTCATCCACTCTATTGACCACTAGTGCATCCATGAAGAAAATGGAAAATGGAAAATGGAAAATGGAAAATGGAAAATGGAAAATGGAAAATGGAAAATGGAAAATGGAAAATGGAAAATTATCATACCTGATTGTTGGGCGGCCGGAATTGTTCACGTTTTGGGAGGAAGCAAGACAATCTGGATTCGCATCAGCTAATCCTTTTATGACAGACTAGGTTGCTGTCGTGGCAAGGAGAGAAAAATCGGAATGCATTTAAACTTGTTTTATTTCTGTGTTCATTAGATGCATCATGTATCCTAGTTTGACTAAACCGTGTTCATTTAATTCTTATTTTTATGTGTCTTTGGCTAACCGTGTTAATTTGATTCGCGTTAAATTAAGCATCGTTAATTTAGGGCGTAGTTAATTTGCTACAATAAGGTAATTATTGCTAATATAACCAAATACAGGATTCGTGTCCGGTTGTGCGCTTCTTTTGTATAATGTTGTAGGAAAGTCTATTCAGCCCAAAATAAACCTTTTTAAACTTACAACACGATGTTGATTTTTCTTCGATCGCCAGTCACACTTCAGCAGCGATTTTTAGTTGTTATTCCCAATAAGTGGACTTAAGTTTACAATGGGCAACAATAAACGGGTGACCACATATCTTTCAGAGCCTTCTGGCAAGTATTGAATTTAGCATCTGTTTCCATCCAGGTGAATACACAGGATCCAAGAAGCGTTCCTACAAGGCCCTGGAGCTCGCTCGTCTTGTGGCATGAAGGGCACAGCCTGGTAGTCCAAGTTCAGGAGCGTACTTTGTAAGCTCCAGGATCAGATGTCAATCGTACAGTTCATGTAAACATCAAGCATAACAGGGCTTTTCAAATTTCTTCTCTGATCGAGATTTCTGCTAAATATGCATTTGATGATAAAATATTGAGCCTTTTTTTCGTGCATCAAGTTTGATGCAAGGAACAGAAGCAGATCCAAACTGAAAAGTGCTTTTAAATGACATTTGATATCATGAACTTCGACCTGACAATCAGCACCCTTACATATCATAATGCTTTGAATGTTACCCACACCCATATCGTAATGTAACTAGAAAACCGAGAAAATCCACAACCGGAAGTACTTGACTTAATGGAAGACACTTGGAAACGAGACAGGAGATGAATGATGTGGTAGGATTGGAAATTGGAATCATGTCTTTCAAACTGATTACGACCCGCCAATTTTACACCAAAGCGGTTAATGAGATTTTAAAGCTACCTATGAACGCACTTTGTACATTAACGAATATGAAATAATTCCCCCGAGGGATGAACATTTAGAGTAGAAAGCGTACGAGATTTCCGTAAAACGACAGAGTTTTCAAAAGATTTCCTTTCAAACAATAAAATAACCAAAGGAAGTATACGAGCGAGACTTCCTACGAGTGAATTATCACTCGAAAAGACTCCCTAACAAAATACAGTCCATGCAAATTACTTGCAAGGCACCATAAATATGTAACGGTTGATCAGATGGTACCCAGACACTGTAAAAGTGATGAGTTCTGACTTTACTCATATGGTGCTTTTTATAACTCCTTCAGACCCCAATTAGATGGATCCTTCACTGTCGCTCTAGTATTGACAATATGATCGACCCAAGAGGATGATAATGCTCCTCCCCTCAACACTCTGCCTCCTTTGCACCAGAACGTTTTCAGACCTCCGCTGCGAGACCATATGGTTTTACTGTTTGTAACCTTCCGTAAAAGCTTCCTCTTCATTGATATTCCTAATGACTTGATTTATAGCTTTCGGTTTTTCTGTAGTGATTTCTCTATCGCTCTCTTTGTTCATATAATTACTACTTTCATGCCTTTAATGTTATTCATGTGCTATAAACTTGTTTCTATTTTGGATTAAATCATTTTGCACAGGAATATATCTGTCCCTATTCTGCTTCGCTTTCCAAACAGCTTTCGTGAATCCTACTCAATCGTTTTTGTTCTAGTCTGTCAAACATTACTCCATAAGAAGACCCATTAACCTCATTACTGGCTGTATCTAAAGTGTTCTGTGCGTTTGTTTTTGTGTGTGTGATACTCAGTTGTACGCTCTCGTTCAACCAAAATGCCATCTTGTAAATGATCGAATAAATACAAGATTAAAACTGTTTGATTTAGTTGTCTAGTTTTCTTAATATTTTCAGCCTTAAAAGCTGATTTCAAAACATCTCAAAATACCTACAAGATGCTCTTCAAATTCGTAATTTCATTAGCGAGCCCTAAAAAGCCCTTTTATCACTCACTTCTTAAACCGTCGCACTATTTCATACACAAGAATATATTTCTTAAAAACTGCGTCGAGTAATGGGTTTATATTGCCAAACGTTTTCGCCAGACACTAGTCACAGTAATTATCTAGAGTGATGAGAGAGATCTTTTCGCAAAGAAATGATAGAATGGGGTTAGGCTGCAACAAATTGTCGTAAATAATACATGTCTGTGTGATACGCTTGTTTGTTCCCTGATGTTTATATATTAAGTAAGCTGTAAACAAAATTATTGTAAATAGAACCTCGGCTTTTTTGTTTTGATAAAGTGGCCTTCAGGACGGCAAAAAATAAGGAAGAACGTGCTTTTGCTAGTAATCTGAAGGAAGAACGTGCATTTATTAGTAATCTGAAGGAAGAACGTGCATTTATTAGTAATCTGAAGGAAGAACGTGCTTTTGCTAGTAATCTGAAGGAAGAACGTGCTTTTGCTAGTAATCTGAAGGAAGAACGTGCTTTTGCTAGTAATCTGAAGGAAGAACGTGCTTTTGCTAGTAATCTGAAGGAAGAACGTGCTTTTGCTAGTAATCTGAAGGAAGAACGTGCTTTTGCTAGTAATCTGAAGGAAG